>JARJLU010017870.1:0-24921 GCA_030272975.1 Sparidentex hasta | reverse complement strand
CACACACACACACACACATCTCAAATGACTTTAGCCCTAGGTTTTTAATTATTTTTAACTCAATATTTAAAACCCAACATTTAGACATATTGTGTCTCTTTAAATGTACTGGGTCCAGCCAAGTTAGCATTTACACACATACACACACCCATATATATATATATACCAATAGCATGTCAATCACCATGGCATTGACATGATTTACAACAGGTAAACATTTGAGATTTTTTTTTTTCTTTTTGCTTTCAGCTTCAGTCGAACTCAATCTGTGATCTTTTGGTGCTTTTCAGTCACATCTTATTAAGGATCATAGCAACATTACTCTACTTATATTTACCTAATGATACTTATTTGGCCATTGACAAAAAAAAAAAAGAAAAGAAAAGAAAAAGACTGATTCAATAGCATATTTTGGCTAGATGTCTTCACCAAACAAATACATATAATACCTGGTCAGTCCAAAGTACACTGAGCTGCTTAACACAAATCAATTACTTTAATGTTACACTGAACAGAATGCTTAAGATGAGCTGAATTTGGAGAAAAGTGGCAATAAGGAAAAAAAATAAGTTATTTCAATTAAGGCTTTGGGAACTTAATGTTGACCAAAATAAAGCTTGAAGATGAGCCGCAGAGTACAGACAGTGACAACAGTAGAAATACTATTTGGCCTGGGGATGAACAGAGAACAACACAAGAAAAGAAAACGAGAGAACAAATAATAAAAAGCACAGTTTGACGTGTTAAAAAATATGCTGATTCTATTTACAAAACTTTTTTTTTTTTGCCAAAATTTTAACCCGAGCTCAGGATGCTATTAGTGTGTGTTAGTGATAGTGTAGCTACATTGGGTCTACATGGAGATTTACCGACAGTGACACAAAACCTTCTACTAAAACTGGACACCTTGCCTCCCGTAAAGCTATCCTGAGTATGACCACTGTCAGCTTAAGGGGTTCAGAACCTCTCTGGCCTTTGACCCGTGACCAGACAAAACATTTTCTAAAAAAAAGGTGAGTGATCCACGATTGGAGTTTAGCCAGAAAAGTCACCACAACAACAAGCACCTTTCTCTCCTCATTAGGCAACATGATTGGCTGATTGCTGTCTGACTGTATCTGTTGGCAGGAAAATGGAGGAGTTGATTGGCTGGCACTGTTTACTCTTTGGGTGTAGGGCCGAGGGCTAAAATGCTACACGAGGCAAAGTTGAATTGCACACGTCTATTTTGATTTTGTCCACACCTCTTGTGCAGGATCAGAGTCAGATGTTTCTCCAGCAGTCTAACCGTGGCAGATTTAAAGACCTGATTCTAATCTTGTATCTTTTTTTTGCTAGAAAATGCACAGCCCGTTGCGTATTATCACTTAGAGACCCTACAGACAGGACAGAAAAATCTGAAAAATACAACTTGGACAAACTCATTAGTGGTATAAGTCAACTAAAGATATAAATAAAACTAATGTCACAACAGTATCCATATACGTGTAACCTGTTGAGGGGATATTCTCTGCTATGTGAGGAAGGAATCTAAATAAATAAAGACACTTGTTGCTTTATGTGTAGGAGCTGCCCAGTAGTGGAGGGAGAACACACAGAGGCCAGCAGTCGTATTTGTAGTTTACACCATGCAAACGAGCAGTTCAGGCTGGTTTTCATAAGGGTGTGAAAAAAAACTATGCAGAAAAGTATAAAAATAAATTCATACGACTTACCAAAGGGACGTATGTCAACAGAGAGAAAAGCTAAGGCTAGCTCCGAGGCTAGAACAGGACCCCAACCTCTCGCTCTTCAACAGGGATCTCCCCCTAAAGACAAACCAACCTTCATGATCGATCAAACCACAATAAAAATCATTTCTGATCAATACTCTAACCGTGCTAACATAGAAATATGAACCAAACAGGCTGTTTAGGGTACTTTTAAAAGACAATCCCTCTCTGTGCTTCCGAGTTCCTGTTACCATAAAGCTCACTGGATGCTCCGGTAGCCTGACTGGCAAAAGTGGAACGCCTGCAACAGAATTAAATGAAGGCCCTGGGTACTTCCAGTGAACAGCTTTACTGATATTAGACTTCACCGTATGGAGTTGTATCAGCTGTTTATCCCGTACCATAAAAAAAAACAAAAAAAACAGCTACTCTGATGTGCTACCATGAGACATGACAAAATCACAGTTTCTATAATGTCGAAGAGTTTAGTCGATAATAACGCTGTGACAGGGAAAACGTCTGGAAGTCCCGAGATAATATCATTTATACAATATTAAGTGTCAATTAGAGTAAGGAAAGAGCTATAAAGAATCATACATAAACTATCAGGATATAGCACAGTATATTACAGCGCTGTTAGTAAGTCTGACACCTACACCAGGTCCAGATCCAGCACTCGTAAAATCCACATGCACAGCTGTGTTTGGGTTCTAACACTTCATCAGCCGCTTTAAGAACCACATCGCTCCTATTCTACTGTTTACTTTAATCACAGCATTTCATAGATTGTCAACATCTTGGTACCAAGTTCACCGTTTGCGAGTTAACCTGAGACTTTCATGGAGATCACACCTCCATTCTCTTCGTCTGTCCTCTCTTTAGAGTGGGTTCATAATTACAGAGGGGACGTTTGGTAAGCGCGCCGCTTCATTATCTGTGGCTATTTTTCAACATGCGTTATCTCCCCCCTCTTTCCTCCTCTCCCTCTCTTCCTGTCTTTTTGTGAAAGCTGGAGGCCAGGTTTTTTTTGTCTTTTGGCACTAAATAGATAAAAAGCACAGAGGACTGACTGACAACAGCACAGGACAGATTTACAGAGAAAGACTGGGGACGTCTAAGTCCAACTGCTATTAATCTCCCTATAGAGATGAAAGATGACGACCAGACTGTGTTCAGGTTGGGCCTGAGACACACTAAAATACAAGTACAAACATCAGCAGTTAGGAATGGGACCTCTGAAGGGTTTGTAAGGTGTAAAGGGATGGTGGAAGAGCCACAGCATTTTGCCTGTATTGAAGCCAGCGGTTGTGTGAGACTCTATTCACACAGGGACCAATTTGATCTATGAATATTTTACTTGGGTGCATTTGTGTCCTGAAAAGGGACAGGCTTTGTCGTTGCCTTCGACTACAGGGGTTAAATCACTGCCTCTGGTGTCAACAGTGAAACCAGTGTGAATGGATGGGAAGTTAAACCAGAAACAGACAACTTTTGCTTCACATCACTATGCTGTTCATCCTGCCACTAGTACAGATTTCTTGAAAAGTTGTCTATTTCCACTTCAACTACTCACTGGGTGTTTAATTTGTGCTCTATAAGGGTGGTATTCAGCTGTATAAAAACACATGTATCATTTCCGTCAACATACATTGAAGCTACGAGTCAGATGGAAATGGAAAGGCGGCCAGAAGCTAGTAGTACCACTTGACAACAGGACACTGTTAATGGGCCAATCGCAATGCAAAGACTGGCGAATGAAATGTAATTGGTCCACAGGATCTTTATAGGATCTTGCATGGTGTTTAACGGAAAAAAAAGAGCAGATAAAGTTGACTTGTCTAAGTGCTGCTGTTAAAGAAGAACCCCGAAGAAGCTCCTGATTGGCCGGGAGCTGGGCTGATCTCAAGACTAAATGCTGTGGGGGCAGGCGGGGTGTCAGTGGGGGTTCTGACTGGAAGAGAGACTGCAGGCTGGAGTTTAGGTGAAGACCAGATGCTGCTGATCCAGCAGGGTTCTGGTGAAGTTGTTGATTGGACCAATGGCGCTGAGTGACATGGCATTGTCCCGCCCCCAGAGCAGGTTCGGACCGAAGACCACAGCCAGGTTACTGTTGGTCATCTTATTCACTTCACTGTTAGCTGATACCTAAACACACACACAGACACACACAGACACATGGCACAGGTTACTGTCGGTAACAGACAGACTGATATGAAGTTTCTGGAAGGTAATGAGCGTATCAACTGTACCTGGGCCAGGAATGTGATGAGGTATCGCAGTGATGTGTAGTTTTCCTCTGGCAGCGACTCTACCAGTGTCTTCATAACTGTCACCTGGCTCTCACTGGGCACAGCTGGAAGTCAGCAAGCACAAACACTACAGTGAATTAGGACAGGACATGCAGTCATTCAGCACGTCCACAAGTGCACAAGTGGGAGGAATCAGGTTGTTGCTGTAAATCTGCATAGAAAGCGCAGCAGGCCAGGAATAAGATTTTTAAATGTATTCAAGTGATACACAATGCAAATTCCTGAGTTTCCTGTGTATGTGTCTGTAAGAGGTTTGCTGGCGTAGTGGGGAGGACAAGCTCTGTGCTGAGAGTATGCACAGTTTTTCCTTTACAGCACCAACACATCTGAATCCAATAAAGGAAAGAAAAAAGTATACGGTCTATAATAATGTCACAGGCAGGGGGTACACAGTAGTTGTCATAAAACACTCTATATTCATTCTGGACAGGAGATCTGCTTAATTTCCAGACAACATACCTGTAATAGCAACAGAATAATAATGTCTAGTCAATTTTCATTCTCATTCAGGCTCACATTCAAGACAGCTGTCACTCAAGTGGAGATCATACACTTCACTCAAGAATCACAGAATTACATCTAGTGAATGTCAAACCAGGAACCAGGCAGATTGGATTACAGCCCAGGCCTGGGTTGTTTTTATCACTTTACTTGTCATTTTTTAAAAAAAGTATCAAACATTAGTCTATTTTCTGAAAGGTTTTCTTAGCAGAGGATTACAATCTTGGAGTTATCACCTAATGACCTTTCCTTTTCTTTTCGTTCCTTGAGCTGGAGTAGTTTGCTATATCATAGACAAAAAGTCTCCAGTAGCGGAAATATCAAAAATAAAAAATGGTTTTGATTGTTTGAACATACAAGCAAAGTTGACGATGTCGTTGTAGAGCTGGTAGGTCAGCAGAGGCTCGGGCAGTTCCCTCAGGAATGTCTTCAGGATCACAGCAGCCAAGTGGACGTCTTCAGTCTCTCTGAAATCCACTGTGGCACCTGAACAACACACAGAATAAAATCAGAAGTCTTGTTTTATTTTTCTTCCCTTAATACGCAACAACCACATCAGTGGTAGGATATATTTCAATTGCAAACCTGAGTTATATTTGAGCTGGACCTCCTTCACCAGAGTCACGTTGGCAGACCGTCTGAAGATCCCCTCAATCTCCAAACCTGAATGACAGAATGATTTACTCCGTGAACAAAAGTCAGAGTTGATTTGTGCATTATGTTTGTGTTTCTACCTGCACAAGAAAACAGTACCTTGCTCTGAGAGGAAGGAAATGGTGTCTCTCATCACCACAGGAACACAGTCACCATCTGGACTCCTCTGTCTGAGCCTGACACACAATACAGCCGATATTGTTAGAAGCTGACCGGGGCTTTACCATCTAGCTTTCATGCCCTTAACAATTGGATCAAATGTTTCTATATGCACAGTCTGCTAAAGCGCAACTCAGAAGGGACCAGAAGAGATTTAGTGACTTACACTGCAAGTGGCACACCAAACATCTGGTTGGGCAGGGGAGGGCTGCGAGGAGGAGACATGGGAGGCTGGGCGGTTGGTTTCAGAGACGCTCTCAACTTGTTGTCGTACCTGACACGCAAACAATGTGATATTAGAGCAGCAGTGAATGGAAATAAAAGCGAAAATCAAATGAAAATGTCTGTTGTGGATGATTTCAAAGTGTTTTTTCCATCAGTAGCTCTCACTCTTTGACACGGGCAGGAATTATCAGCTGCTCACACTTCACCACATCCTCCAGCTCACTCAGGTAGCTCACGTAGTTGATCTTCCTGCCAAACTTAAAGCTACAAAGAGAGAGAGATGGAAAGAAATTCAGCTTCGAATGACTGCCCTTATTATACTTATTTCAGGATTTGCTGCATTCACATTGTTGAGGGTTGAGTATTCTCTTTAACTCAGTTATCATGACACTGAAGATAAAATACAACTGGTTAGAAAATAAAAGGACAGCAGAAAATGATGCAAAACGCTTTAAAATAATCACTCGTAACTGTATCAAAGTATTTGTATTTGTATCTGATCACTAAACTATGGAAGTTGCTGTAATAACATGCTGTAAGACGGGAAATATGCAGCAGAGATTACAACGCTAATAACAGTGTGCAGGATGTGATCTAAAATTAGATACAACCATTTTCTCTTGTATCGATCCTGCGCACACTAGTGTTAATACTTTAAACAAGACTAAGTACCTGGCTGACTGCAGGTTCTGTGTAGGTTTGTTTAACATCAATAATCACATCATTTAACTAGATGTTAGTCATTGGATGCTGTCACGCTCACAATACCAATCCTAACAAATTTCATAATTGCTCACAAACCAAACTATGACCAGCTGAAACATCTAGACCGCTTTCATCAGGAGTCATTTTCACCAAATTTGGTCTTTTGAATTATTGAAAACAAGATGAGAGATTCATTAAGGTGAATTGCTGAAACATTTTGCCTAGGATTTTTTTTCCCATCTGAACATGCAAAGTATGAAACAATAATGGCTTTAATTGAAAAAGTGTCTAGAAAAAATAATGATTAAAATATTGATCATTCAATCACTAAATTATAACTAAGGCAGGTGTTGGATTGCCCTTAAATCAGTCAGTTTGGTTAGTTGACATAAAAGAGAACCTGATAATTGGTTTGAAGAGGATCAGCAGAGTCTTGATGAACATGGTGGGATGGACGATGTACAGAGCCTTGATGTTCTTCTTGTACCTGAAATCACACACATGACAATCAGAAACAAGCTAAAGGTATTGTACAGATGATAAGCATACACTGGAGCAGTGTGGTGCTATCCACATTTCTACCACTAGATGGTGCTCCTTTTACAGGTGTCTGTAGGTGTTTTCATTTTTACTCATTCCCAATGTTGGTTTGCTGTAAAAACTAAATAAATAGTATGATTTATCCAGCAAAATGCAGAATGACAACATATATTTCAGTGATCTGAAACATCACTAGGACATCTCAGATTGTTGCAACTGAAAGTTCTTGTTTTGTTTATTTCTAAAAACCTTTTGTTTTTTTCTTCTTTATTTGTGCTGATTGTGTTCTCCTTACAAATAGAAAAACATGTTCTATTCCTTCCCATAAATCCTCAACTAGTCAGTCTCACAAGTGCAACAACAAGAGCAAATGGTAGGTCTTGCACACACTGACTGTGTGGGCGTCAACCGGCTATTTTGGTAGATTGCAGGGCGCGGTGATTAAAATATAAACTCTCAGCCAATCGCGTGACTAATGTGATCGCTCTGAAGCAGCTGAGCCAATCACAGCGGCAGCTCAACAAAACGAAAGATGCTTCGCCAAATGATCGCGCTGCTGTCTGGATTACTGAGGCGAGGCGAGAAGTGAGCACACGACATCGCAGATCTGCAGCCAGAAACAGTTAATCAGTACAATCATGAGGAGTATTCTGAAAACGGATTTATCGGATTAAGTCTTTAAGAGAAAAAAATCCAAATTCTGAACATTGATTATATGCCAATTTAAACACATCTACCTGGTGAAGAAGTGTGTGATTACATTAATTAAGGTCAAACTGAGGGGGCTGTGTCAGTAACTCTGTGCACATGCGTAGCAACGTTATTAAGCTTACTTTCTATCAAACTCCCTGTACGCATCTCGTAGCCAACTCAGAGATGGTTTGTTTTCACTCGTCAGGCCATGATGGAAATAGATCAGCGTGTAGTCACTTTCAACATACTGATCCAGTGTTCCTTTAAGATACCTGCAAAAAGGAAAATAGGAACATCCATTGTCATTTAAATAGATTTAAAACAGCATGTTACAGAAACTGTCAGGCCGTGTGGGGAAATAAACAAACACTACAGAGAAAGGAAAACCTGAAGTAGCACCGTTCTTCACTTCTCAGAAGTTATGAGATGCTTGAGAACAGTTCCCTTTTAGACTTCTGAGAAAAATATTCTGCTTCGTACAGGGTCACGCAGATGTTTTCTGATGAGCCAGCAGCCAAAGACGTACACCATGCAAGGGAAATATCCTTTAATACATATGGCCTCTGTTTGCCTACTGAAATGTCCAGCTGCTCTCAATAATCAGGCAGCTAATGAATGCAAAATAAAAAAAAAAAAAATTCAAAAATAGGGGAGCAATCTTAATAATTCCATGTCAAAATGTTTTTTACTTCTCTGATGCTCCTGCAATGACTCAATGAAGTGCTTGTGGCTGGTAAATCAAACCCTTTCACCCTTTTATTTTGCTACAAACTGTGTGTACAGTTGAAACAGGATTAAGTGAATCCAGCAAAGGAATCTTCAGTGTTTTGCAGCTGCATTTAAAAAACACTGAACTCCCCACTCGGTGGCTTCTTACCATCAGCACATTAGCAGGAACATTTACACAGCACACAACAGGCATACAATCTAGAAGAGCAAAACACTGCATGCAAGAAAAAAAGCATCCCATGGCCTTTACGTATTCAGGCTTAAATGTTGAATTTGACATGTAAATCTTGGATATTCCATTTGGTGGTCACCAACCTGTTGCTGCATAAAAACAAATCTGTGCCAGGGCTCAATACAACACTTGAATGAAAACTTAAACTGAGAAATGTAAATACCCCACACTTGAATGAGGAACCAATTAGGGGAGTGTTATTCCATTTAAAATAAAGAAGAAAAAAAAAGTGCTGTTTTAATAATCCCACTTTGCCGTAAATCATCAGTACTTACATCAGCAGCTTGTGATGGTCCAGCTGGTGATGTGGAGGCATCCTGCAGGCATTGAACACTATCACCTTCCTGCCAAAGTTATCATCACCTACGGACACACACACACACACACACACACACACACACACACACACACAAATTACGCTCAGTATAAAACTGTTCCTAGTCTTCAATGGATAGTTCACCCAAATCAAAATGCCTGTTCCTACTCTCGCCTGTAGTGCTTTTTATCAAGATTGTTACACACCATAACAATCTCCATAAATAGCAATACAGGTGAGAGTGAACGTATGTAAAATATGTGAAACCTCAACTTCATGGCCCATCAAGCGTGCCAGCAAACTGGTTTAGTGTCTGGCTTACTTGAATAGAGATAAAATGATATAATCTTGCGGCTGTTTGAGACTAACCAAATTTAACTGGGCTGAATGTCTTAAATTATGATAGTCAAAGAGTCTTTTTGCAGGGTTTGTGATGCTAAAAAAAAAAAAAATAACGCTTTACAGCCACTCCTTCCACAATGTAGGCTAATGGGAAATAGTGTTTTTTTGGGCCCAAGTGGATCACGTGATGTCTGAATTACACAGTCCAACCACTTCTTCCTCAGGGCTTGAGCCAGCTACTCCTCAGAATTGTCACACTCTAAAAAGTCCCTGTGGAAATAAGCACTGCATAATACTGTGGGTCCGCCTATCCCTCACATACTTTCAGCAACAAATGTGAAAATTGTGCACTTCCATCATTCCCTGTACTGCAGCTCATACATTCAACTGCAG
Organism: Sparidentex hasta; assembly: GCA_030272975.1. NCBI lineage: Eukaryota > Metazoa > Chordata > Actinopteri > Spariformes > Sparidae > Sparidentex > Sparidentex hasta. The sequence continues at coordinate 15,411 of JARJLU010017870.1, read as the reverse complement.
GAAGAACAAACACCGTTTTGATTGGAGGGCAACTTTAACTATTGACTTTTTTCAAACAAAGGTTTGTGATTGGAGGACTGACCTGCCACTTCAATGATCTGATGCCTGGCGATGTCATAGAAGGGATGGTCCCAGGGCAGGTGGGGCGAGCCGGCATCGAAGCGCTGGGAGAGGTCCGTCTCTGAAACACACACACACACACACACACACACACACACACACACACACACACACACACACACACACACACACACACACACACACACACACACACACACACACACACACACACACACACACACAGTGTTCAGTACGCTATCCCATTGTTTATTTATTACAGGCTATACTCATGAATTACAAATATAGAGTATGGAATATGATTCATCCCTCTCACCTGACTTGCTGAGAGTAGACTCATCTGCGGGCCACTGCTGGTCCTCTATTGTGGCCAGCTTCAGCTGTCCTAACTGGGACGCAGGGTCTTCGCCCAAATCTACCAGCAGCTCTGAAGACATCACACACACGCTGCAGAAACGGTGCTACACAACACCTACTCACACACACTGCACAGTGATGTCTCAGGTACACACGCACACATACACACACGGTCACGCACACAGAGCTGCAGCTTCCACAGAGCAGTGGCCGGAATCCTGCAGGGGGACAGAGACACTTTAGGTCAGACGGATCTGAAAACGTCTGAACTACTGCTGAAAGGACTGACAGACCATCCAACAAGAATTATTTCATAACACTTCGATACAGAAAGTGATGGTATGCACCTTTTAAAAAACTTTGTTTATGATCCATTAATAAACACTGATGAAGAATGAGAAGGGGGAGAGGAACAAGTGCAGCATGCTGTTGTCATGCAGCTAGGTAGAGCTACGCAGTGTTACTTAGAGAGCCAAACATGTCATCGCCAGTGTGGGCGGCTTTTCTTATCATAAAAAGGTAGCACACACAAAGGGATTTAATGAGCTGCTGATGACTGTCAGCAGTCTAGAAATTTCCCTTTCTTACCATCAAGTGTGCAGAAAGGACAGGTTTTTTAACCTCTCGTCTAATCAGACTGGCCATTAGAAGGAGATGATTATTGGTTATCAGGTTAGGCTGAAAAATATCGATACTGTGCGCTGCTAATCACTAAGACAGAGAGAAGTGCAATTTAAATGCAATCCATTTAACACTGACTCTTGACTGTCTTATTCCTCTGTGCCAAATGTCTCCATTCTGATCCAAAAAGCATTTCAGTAAGCTGCACTGTTGCCCTGGGTGACATGTTCCATTTCACTGCAAAGAATAAGACCAGTGTACAGGAAATATGTACAGTGTTAGCAGAGCTGAGTTAGGTTATTCCAGGGTCCAAGTGTAGAATCAAACAGAAATGTAGGTATCCGTTCAGCAGGTGCTTGCTAACCTGCTTTGTGTTGATATCTAATAGTAACCTTCAAGCTAATGCCTGATGATAACCACAATATAACAGACAGAACTCTCTTACTTACTTATAGCTATTTTCTATACATTCTCTGAATCCCATTAATTAATAAGCACACTGCAAGACGCCGCTAAGATGACGAGTGCGTGATCAAATACCCCTTCCGGCAGCCCTAACACAGACCGCAACCGCTTCAATTCAATGACAGCTTCCTCTTCTCACATATTAATTCTCTCCCCAATTTCTATACTCGAGCTTCCTCTTTTATCTACCAACCCCCACTTATTTACACAGCTTTCTCTCTCTCTGTGTCACACACACACACACACACACACACACACACACACACACACACACACACACACACACACACACACAGTGCCTCTGTTCTCTCTCTAGTATGTGATGTTATACTAGCTGACAGCATGTTGCTTTAAATAAATATCGCTACTAACCAACAAACACAGTCAGCCCGTTGCAGCTGACCGACTGCACACACACACGCAGATAGCGAAACACAGCTGTTGGTGCACAGTCAGGCTGTTTTTCAGCCAGCGAGAAGCTGTTACGGAGGATGCTGGGTAGGATTTTGGTTGATGTGGAGAGTAACGGTTCCTCTTTCCTCGGCTGAGTCGGTGAACACAGTCCCTTTGTGCTCACGCAGCAGGTCAGCCAGTATAGGTCACAGCAGAAGGTCGAAGACACACCACCTGACTGTGGCCACTGATGTCATCTACGGACGTGACTTAGCTCCATGATTTATGTCCACAACGGACAGAACCAGCAGCACAAAAAGCAACTATGCTCGACGAGCCTAGATAAGCAATCTGGTTCCACTGATTCTTCAGCATCTTCATCCGTGAAGGGAGCTGGCTGAGGTGTCAGCATGTGACCAACGTGTAGAACATGCGTCATGTGATGACAAGTGATCATATATGGGTGGAGACAACATCAGCAGTGTGTACACAGCAGACCCGGGAACACTCCCTGCACCCAAAGGCCTTTATCAATCCACTTAACATGAGCCAGTTAAATGACAGCAGCTGTGGCATTTAACTTGATGTATCATGAGCTACAACAATAAAAATGAAGAATCACATTACATCATTATTGTTGTACACCATGTCAATGCTCCAGCAGATGACTGATGACTGACTAGTTTAACAAATTACAAAAATGGCAGCATTCACAGATTCCAACCGATCAATTACAATCAAGACATTTAATGATGCAGCCTCGGCATTTCACTACAGTTTTCCCCCATTTTATGACATTCTGAGGCACAAATAAATGAACGAAACCATAACTAGGACAAACAACTGTTAGCTGCGTCCCTCGCTAATGTCTCTAACTATTGTCTAAAACAAAAAGCTAGAAAAAAACAGAATGTCCCACATTCAGTTTGCATATTTTGTTTGAACGGTTAACAAAGGTTGGCCATTTCTCATTTACTAGAGGATTCATTCAATCTTAATATTATAGCTGATTAGTTTGACCTTGTCAAATAGTCTACTGGAATGCAGGACTTATGTGCAATGGCTGAAAGCGCCGGCTGCTGCTGCATATGAAAATAAAATAACTGAATATTTCTCCGTTTGTATAGTCACAATCTAACCATTCCAGGATCTCCAACAGGCACTCAGGTCATTAATCTGGCAGGAAAACAGCCCATTTCCTTCCTCCAGGATAGATAGCAGAGAAGCAGTGCAGTATCCTGTTCGGCCCAGCCCGGCCAGGTACAACACCTATCTGCAGGTGTCATGTTGTCATTCTATGTTTAAGGATCACGTTGCAATATAGCCCCGCACACACACCCACATGCACAGAGTTTAGAGAAGGATGCATCAGCAAAGGCACCCTGCCCCCTTCATTCCTCCTCTGTCACAGCACTGCAGAGCAGCGGGAGAAAAGCAGAGGAAAGCGGCTTAGGGGTTGGGAAATGGCTCCCAGGAAATAATGGCAGGAAAACTATACGTCTGAGAAAAGCCCCCAGAATTATTCTGTTCCTGCTGTCGCAATGTTAAAAGAAGAAGCAATGGAAGTGGAAATGTACTGTTGTTATCACTGATTATGTCACTGTCCATCCACATGTTTTAAATGGCGTTGCTGCTTCAATAGGCAGCGCAGAGGCTCTCATTATCGCAAATAACAGAGATGTGCGGAGGCGGGCCACATTATGAACGCAGTAGCCCAGAACATTAAACGGCGAAGGGGCGAGCTCTCTCTTGCCAGGGGATGGAGTTGTCACAAGCTGAAATAGAGCAGCTTAAAGCAATGTTGCAGGCTCCACCTCCCCCACCCAGCTCAGCAGTTGCCTTGGTTTTGGGTAAGGATGAAGATGATGTCACGGCTTTGCTTTCCTAACATGGTTAAGTGTATCGGTATGCCATCTAACCATCCAGTCCGTCCCCTGGCTCCTCAGATTTCTACAATGCATGAGCACAAATCTGATGCTGTCCAAAAAAAGCAGTTTGTTTACACAGGAGGTCTGACGTCCCTGCCAGTGGGGATGTTCCTCTTGGCTCAGACCAAGTAAGGCTGAAGGTTGTGACAACAGAAGCCTTGCTTCATTACTGGTAGCAGAAGGGGTCTGTCCAGAGGGTGTCAAGTCCTTAATGAAGAGGACAGCACATCAGTATCCCACAGCTTCAGACTGTCTTAGGACTTCTTGGATAAGCTTCAGGCTTGAGATCACTCAAGAGGCTATATTGATCCCCCAGATAGCACCCACGCTCTCACAGGGTGAGGATTCCAACCACGGGGTCCTCCTCATGGTCCTCTCAGGTGGCCATCGGCGATATGCTTCTTCTAACTCCAAACTTCTCAGTCTGTTGGAAGTCTGTTGGACCTATAGCAACTTCCAGTGAGAATATGCCTCCTGTTCAAGTTGACCTTAAATACAAGGGGTCCTCCCATGCAGATAAAATATGGAACATTTTCTCTTCATGGTACAGGTACAAGCATTTTGACCCAGTCTCCTGCAGCTGCAGGACATACTGCAGTACTTGCACTGACTCGACTGGGAAGAATGCAGGAAGATACGGTGTAACACTGCCTGGACAGGAACTTTTTATTTGTTCTTTTCTCCAACTATAAACTAATTGGTTTATTTAAAAAAATCTGCAAATAGTGGGAAACAGTGACTCTCTCTGCTTGTTTTGTCCTACCAACAGCACAAACCACAAAATTATTACAAATCAATCATTTCAATCAATCAATTAATATTTTCAAGGTAAAAGTTATTATGGAAAAGTCACACATTTGTTGAAATGTGAACCATGCAATATTTGTATATATTATATATATATATTATATATATATTTGTAATATATATATAATGACATTTATCAAAATAGCTGCCAGTGAAACTGACCAGAGCCACACAGATCCTGCATACATCAAACTGAGGTTAGTGTCAAAGAAAAATGCACCATCTTGTATTTGGAGTATAAGATCCATGGATATGAGACAGCAAACCTGTTTGTTATTAAGGATTTGAACGCATCATTATTATTGTCATAGTAAAAAAAAAACAATTGCTGATCATTCCTTCATTAATACCATATGACTGTCAATCACTAAAAACCTATAAGCAGCTGCTGCCTCTCTGCAGCTTTTCTTACAACAACACATTTGTTGTTGACGTTACTCAGGGACTTCAGGAGGATTTTACAGCCCTGCCTCTCTGTCATGTCCATCTCTGGCAGTGGCCATGGTGACAGGTTGTAAAGGCGCAGCAGCAGGCTACCGGTAAGCTAAGCTGTCCCCTGTTTGAAGTGTTTTTCTTTCCTTCGTACACGAGCCAAACACATGCCAGTAGGCCAGCGTGGAGATGAAAAACAACGCTTTGAATTCGATGATTGAAACAGAGGGGAGTGGGGAACTGTGGGGAGTGTCACTATTGGGGATCTGTGCGTTGCATAGTTGGCATACTAACGTAACCTGTACTGCAACTGGATGTTGTCGTTAAAATGCCACACAAAAAGGCCTTGCAATGCACGCTTTGGGCCAAAGAGGTTAGAAAACACAGAGTTTTTCTCAGTTTAAGCCAGTGCTCCAGACTAATGGCCAATCAGGATGATAAAAAAATGTGATTGGGGAAAGTTACTATCTCTAGCTGGCTACTGAACGAGATCTGTGAAACTATGACACAGAGCTGATGCAGCGAAACAGCTAAAAACAGCCAGACTGAGAGTTCACAGGAACAGGAAGCCTTAATCAGAGAAGTGCAGATCAATATGACAAGATAACGACACAAGTTTGCAGCTAATTCAAAAGTACTTCAGCCAAGGTGTGGGGGTAAAAGGACTTTGAGTGACCTTTCACCTTTCCTTTTCCAGGTTGATGCACAATAATTTTATTTTCTGCAGTTTACGACAATGAAAATACAATGAGCATGTTGGAGCCAGGCCGGTGTTACCATCTGATCATTTTCAGTTTGATGTGTTGGAGGAACGTCCAGCTGCAGACTATACGACGCACAGTTTTGGTGCCTAAACATAACTAGTCTGAGAAAGTATCATGTAGTAGCGGTTGTCTTGCAGCTACCGAGTCTGCAGATAAACCTGCGTGACCTTTTGGCCAATGGCGGCCAATGAATGGCTGAGGGTGTCACTCAGGAACACCAACTAGTCACAAGCCTGCTTTGTTGATCTTTAGGTCACCACTGCCTTCCTGTTAAGGATTAATTCTGCACATATTTTTTGCTTCTTTAAGCATTTATGGTTCATTGTAACTCTGACAGTACCAATGGAAGATGGACCCTCAAATCCAACACATATGACAGCAGACTGACACATGCCTGAAGCCATCAAAGCTCCAACGCCCACTATATGTTACACCAGTGTTTTATGTTATGCCCACCAAAATACAGTGGCCCTGAAGTGCAAATCAGAGCTCATATAGGAAAATAGAAAATAGGTAAATGGAGCCTAACTTAATTCAATCCATCTTCAATTGTTCAACGGCCGAACATAAATCTGTCAACTTGATACCGCATGACAACTGACACAGAAAAAAAGGTGCATCAATCACCTCTGATAGTAAGTATGTGAGAGCATTAATGTATGCCGACGTGTCGAGGGTAACTTTCTGATTAGGGATCACTTGGTAAATTATGTTTTGAAAGAAATGCAAAAGACAAGAAAGCGAGGATACATTAAATTGGCAGATACTGAGGTGGAGTTCGGAAAAAATCGCTCTCCACACAGGAGGCACTATTGGAGCTAACACATCTAGCCACTGATGTGTCCGCTGATAAAAGCAACAAGTAGTCAGTCACGTAAACGCGTTCCTTTTACCTGTTTCAACAAAGTTAGGTAGCTAAAGGAAACTAACAGCATTTAATCTTTTGCTTTAGAAAAGCTAAACAGGCGAACTTATCGAGCTTAACAGACAAATGTGACAGAGCTAAAACACATTAGCAAACTGCCTTAGCTAGCTAGTATGGTTTCATTTAGCAACGTTTATGCATGTTGACGCACGTACGTTTTGAACGAGCGTTTTCCTGGTGTGTGGAAATTCTTCCTAAAGAGAAAGACTGTCGTTACGCTTTAAAAAACCATGTCACCGCAGTGTAACAGACCACAACAAATTAGCCCCTAGACCCCAGTGACTAAGAGCACACGTCCACTAAAGTCTCGCCCGACTGCTGTGCTCCTGCCTTAATAGCCGAATTTCGTGCTAAAGCATAATAGTTACCGCACAGTCATATTTAATTTACCGTAATTGTACAGTTCCTTTGTGGTCACCCGATGGGCTGTGTGGCGTCTGTAAGAGATGTAGACCTGACCAGCGTTGTTGACAGCTAAGATCTGCGTCAACACCTCTTCCGGTTTCCAATTTTTTCAAAATAAACGTTACATACATCGCCTTAATGCTCTCTCTTCTTCGTTGGTGTGGCGGCCCCCTTATGTTGCGCCGTACTTGTCAAAGTAAAAGCTTTCATAAATTGTGCGCGCCCCCTCGTGATCATGTAGGGAAATTACAGGTGCAAGAAGATGCAGTGTGAAGTCACCAGAGGGAATCTGTCTCCAGCTCTAATCTTTCATTCTGTGATTAGGTGTTGTTTTTTTTTCTTTATTTCTGTATTGAATCAAAACTGAATTCCACACGTTAGTCTTCTTTTCAGCTCTAAAATTAAGTTTAATATCACAAAGATCTGCTCTCTCTTGGGAGCACCCAATGAGTAAAGTTGTTATTTTGATTGAGCAACGAACATAAAGGAAGGAAAAGAAATGCACATTGAAGGGGCAGAGATAACAAGTTCAACACGAACACATTCAAAATTTGTGCGTGTTGAAAAACTGACTTCAATCGGTGACTGATTTTCTACTGGGTCACCATTTCCTTACATTGTCGGTGGCCGTAGAGGAAACACAATGGAAATAAAACTCTCAGCTCTCTTAACTCACATCCAAACAGATGAGAACACCAATGAACACAACTATGGCACCTTAGCAAGCATCAGCTCATAGCTTTATTAACAGGAAGGGTGCCCTGTTATTAAGTGTAGAGGAAATTAAGACTGGGATTGATTGGATTGATTATCAATGTGATACTACTCACCTAAGTTCTGACACCTAAAAGAGGAAGACACTCAGATCCCCACACATACTGTAGATAGATAGATAGATAGATAGATAGATAGATAGATAGATAGATAGATAGATAGCCTAGTAATTTAAAGTGCAATCATTTGTATTTGTGTTTTTGAGTGAGCGCTATCAAGTCTGATAGGAACCAGGTAGGAACATTTCCTGTGCCATTCCTTTGGACCTGGATCGTGGGGTTATGTCCCCCCCTGTGATTTACGCCCATGCTTCTGTAACGCTGCTCCCTTGGCAGAGAGAAATAAACCCTCTGGGAATTTCCTTATATCACTGACCTTGCCCTGTAGTAAATGTTTACTACTGGTTTAACTACAAAGAAGGACATTAAAAAAATAAAAAATAAAAATAAAAAAATAAAAAAATAAAAAAAACTACACCGACGGAGCAGCCTGTGGGACAATCTTGTGTGCGGAAGTGCGACGCGAACGAGTCCCGCCTGCAGCAGTTCCTGGTAGGACCACTGTGAACTCCAGTGGGACCGGGACTTACACGCAAGTGTGTGAACACACAGGTTGTCCCATGGTACGTCAGCGACAGCTCTCCGTTTCAAGCGCAGCAGGATGCCGAGGAGCGCGACGGACAGGGACGGCTTGGGACAAAGTTACGGTCGCTCATATTCGTCCGAGGAGACGGACCGAGGGGCGACGGAGTTTCACCCTGTGAGCCCGGGGAGGACAGCCGTGTCGGGGGAGGGAGACGGAGGGAGGCCGTCCACCGCCCGGAGAGGTCCCTCACAGTGGCCCGCCGTCGTGCTGTCAGTGCTGGGCTCCGCGGTGGCCGTGGCCGCTGTCGGCTGTTTCTGCGCCCTCGTCTACCCGATACTCAAAGGTAAAGCACCAGCTTGTGTGTGTGTGTGTGTCAGCCTTGCATGTCGCCACCTCCTGCTTCCAACCTGAAGTTTGACTAGGCACTCAAGATGGGAAAATGTAACCTCCATATGTCAACAGTGCTGAATTTAAACACATTATCTCATGACATGCTTTACACTCACAGGAAATTAGAAACTATGTATGCCTGTTACCTCATTCTCTTGTCTGACAAATGTCCATTGAGTCAAAAGGGAGTCAGCACTGCTTCTTGTAAGATCCACCCTCCCTGATCCATCAGGCTGTAGTGTTACTGCTGTACATGTTGTCAGTACTCACACTAGTCAATGGCTGTTTCAGAGCTGCGGGCGCAGAGAGTGAGAAGGCAGGATGGGACCGAAGAGAGGATGCTGGGTGAGTGACTGTCCATCGCTCATTTCCATCCATCCACTTTATTCACACTCAACAAAATACACACACACCAAACTTCTGTTTTTACTCCCATTTCACACAAATCCAGTACATGTATGGGACAAACGTGTTGTCTCCCACAAGTAGTAAAAAGTTGAAATACTGACAGATTTTTTTTGGGATAGCTGAAATATGTAGTTATCATTCAGTTACTAGAATGGCACTCAGTAGAACACACACGTCCACCGAAGACCAACTGTCCCATTTTGTACTCTCCAGTAGATACCCGGCATCTAAATACACCCATTTTTTTCATCCGTATCCATAGTTTATTCACAGAGAACTCAATATAAATGTCAAACAGCCTCACAATGTAAAAGAAATTTATAAAAATGTTTTTCTTTTGTGTTATGTATGGTAGATGACTACACACACAGTATTTCATGTAAGACACAGTATAAAAATAGTGCAAAGAATCTAACGGAAGTGAAGAATGAACGCATTTACACAAAGCCTGGCTCTCACACAATTCACTACGAGTCAAGTATGATGTCAAAAGAAATGGATAGACAGAATACAGGATACATAGTACTCTGGAAGAGGAGGAGAGGCACCATTTCACACAGCAAAGGCCAAATGTATAAAATCTGTTTTTAATGCTGAGAGAAATTAGTCTTTATAATTGTGTCATTCAAAATTACAAATAAGTGCTCAGATAAATAACAGTGATACTCAAATTCAGTGTTTGACATTTTTATATTTGCAGCGCTGAGTTAATGAACCTAGTATTTTGAAATTTTTACTATACATACAAGCATCTAAACATGACACACATGTCCACCGAAGACCAACTGTCCCATTTTGTACTCTCTAGTAGATACATCTAAATAAAAAAAAAAACAAAGAAAACCTCAATGTGAAAAGTATTGGACTTTGTGTGTGTGTGTGTGTGTGTGCAGGTTTCTCGAGTATCCTGGTGCTGTCAGTAATAGTAGGATGTATCAGCTGTGTCTTCTCATGGACTCTGACCTACCTGAACTCAAACCAGCCTGGCGCGGTGGTCCCAACACTGACACTGGCCCACTTCAGGTACCACATCACGTCGCACCTGCATATCTGCCTTTACGGCAACTTGTGACTTGACGAGGAGACCGCAGGCGATGATGTCACCATGTTAAAAACCAGAATCTGTGTTCTTGTTGTGTTCTAGAGATGTATCCGGACGCGGGTTCCACTTGGGCTACGGCGTCGCTGTCCTTAACGGCATCATGGCCTTGCTCACCGTCATCTGGAGCCTCACCTGACACACACAGACACACACATTCTTAGTAGAAATGCTGAGTTGCACAGGCATCTGATACTTGGCAGTGACCATCATTTAACAGTGTAAAGGCATCTAATTATCTCCTATTATATATTTTTTTATAGTTTCTAACTGAACTTTAGTCATAGAGGACCAGCAGAGACACAGCTAAGGTAATCAATGTCATCCTTCTTACGAGACTGTAAAGGCTGTGATTGTGTATTACATTTCTCAATTATGCTCCATGTGTTTTGTATCCAAACTATTAAACTTTTGCCAAAAGGACGACATCGTCTTTGTGTCTGTCATCAGTCTCATGCAAGTCTTTTTTTTCTTCTGCATCTTCTTATGTGCAGAACTACAGTGTCTCCCTGTAGATGGCAGCCTTCTCTCATGTTAGACTCATCAGCCTGCCATCACTACTCATCACTTTTATTTACCATTCATATATATTCTCTTACTTAACTTAATCTCCAAACTCAGAGATTAACTTGAATACTTGAAATACTAATTGAATACTTGAATACTAATTTCAGCAGGTAAACTTTAAATCAGCCTGACGACAGCAAATCAGGTTACTTGATTGTGATGGAAGATGCCAGTGCAAAGCAGCAGTCAGACGGATAAAGATTTGTTCAGAAGTTCGAGAAACAAAGTTTAGGGCTTGATTTGTGACTTGACTGGACCTAGAGACTGACATATAATTACATTTTAGTGTTCGCCCAATCAGATGTGCTCTCAGATGTGAGATCACCTCAGCCCATAATATTTGGGTTTATGTATGACCAGTTTTCCTATTAGTCTGTGGTGAGAGATACTTTCATGTCATTTTCCTACTGTGACCATATAATAAATACAGTAATGATGAAGTGTAAAAACAACCCACCACTGGGCTTGGCTGGATATGAGTTCTCAACCAGGGCAACATGATGTGAACCAAACACCGGATTAGGATTACAGACAGAATGCTGCAAATTAAATGTCATGCTTGTACAACCTTCAGTCGGTTATTTTTAAAAAAAACCCACATTATTTGCATTTTAAATGAGTGGCCACACTAGCAACATTCCTCCAGGAATGACAACATGAGTCGGCCTACCAATTTGGTTCACAGGATGGATTTGAACATAATTCGGTGCATGAATCCTTGGATTCCAGATGGTGAGTCCAGATCAGGAGTTATATACATCTACAAATATTAGTTGGATTGACTTGAAATTTGGTTCAGACATTCCTGTTCCCCTCAGGAATGAATTGTAATAACTTTGGTGAGCCTCTGACTTTTTATCTAGTGTCATTATCGGGTCGACATTTTCATTTGCAAAGTAATTCAGTTTATGATTAAAATCCCGCAAAACTAATGATATTACCATGAGCCTCTGCTTTACTTTGGGTATTGTAATTATTAGCAAATGATGAAATTTTAACATGTTACACATCAACATGTTTACACTGTGACTAAGCAAGTACACACAGAAAACAAAACATTAAAAAGTGATGTCATCTCTTTATTGAAAAGATATACAGTAGTTATTAAAACAAAAACAAAAATAGTTGTCTCTATGAAATACTATCACAAAGAAATCATAAAGTTTTGCCATAGAATCCTGTTTTTTGTGTTATGTATGGCAGATGACTACACACACAGAATTTCATGTAAGACACAGTATAAAAATAGTGCAAAGAATCTAACGGAAGTGAAGAATGAACACATTTACACAAAGCCTGACTCTCACACAATTCACTACGAGTCAAGTATGATGTCAGAAGAAATGGATAGACAGAATACAGGATACATAGTACTCTGGAAGAGGAGGAGAGGCACCATTTCACACAGCAAAGGCCAAATGTATAAAATCTGTTTTTAATGCTGAGAGAAATTAGTCTTTATAATTGTGTCATTCAAAATTACAAATAAGTGCTCAGATAAATAACAGTGATACTCAAATTCAGTGTTTGACATTTTTATATTTGCAGTTAATGAACCTAGTATTTTGAAATTCTTACTATACATACAAGCATCTAAACATGGCTGAATAAGACAGATTACAACAGATTAACTGACATTAAAGTTCTACATTTATTCAAGCTATTTGGTTTGCTTGTTGATTGGAAAACACATGTGCAAATGACATCATGTCACAAATTGTCATAAGCACAGAGAGACTAGAACATTTAGCAGACTTTCTTCCAAAGCACCTTACAGTAATTCATACATACATTCGTACACTGAGGGCAGTGACTGCCATGCAAGGTCCAGCCCATGCACAACAGAGGCAGTAAGGAATTAGGTATCTTGATGAAGGACACTTCAACATGCAGACCAGGGGAATCAAACCAGCGACCTTCCGATAACAAGACACCGGCTCTACCCCTATCAAAGCTTTTCAGTCTGTGTCTACTTTATCTTATGATTGTACTGCATAGCAAATAAGGTATTCTTTATTTAAGAGCTACAGATAGCAAAAGTTGCTAATCCATCACCGGTGTCAGTTTATTTGTACCGATATTAAGAGAGACATTAATTAGTTTATGATATAAATGAAAACTAGAGGCTGGCACAGAGCCTAGATGATTTTTACAGTACTAGTTCTGTGTGTGGGTGACAAAACATTTGGTCAGTAGAAAAAGGAATAGGCATTATAAAACTTTGGCTAATGGATAGCATTTATAAGAGCCTTCATACAGAACGCTTTACAATGTACGCCTCATTCGCCCATTCACACACAGAGAAGGCACAGGCTACCATATATTGTGCTGCTAGCCAACCAGCGGCAGCATTTTGGGTTCAGCTTCTTGCCCAAACCTCCATTCGTTTCGCAATTTTTTTAATACCATCAGTGGTGCACTCGGTGTCATGTTCCACCATCAAGATGATCACGCTCACTTTGGTATATTTTGACTAATTTTCACACACACCCTCTTGCTGTCCAAAATGCTCAGTGAAGCTGCAAACCACAACTATGTCAGAGGCTTAAGTTTTTACTAGGTGTGGCATACCACGTTCACATTACAAATAAAAAAGTAAAGTGTTAAACTATGCGTATTAACGGATTCAAATATTGACGATTTTGGTCTTTTCATTAGATTTGTTGACAGCAACAAACTAAACTCTTAACAAGTTTACACATTTGTCTTTTAAAGACGAAGCAGCTGAAGGTACTTTTGCTCTTTTAAGGCACTTTGTCCAAACCCACTAACGGATCATTTAGCTTTAAAAAAGAATCTTGTATGGAATATAATTACATAGAAAGAAGCAGCCTAACCATGGCAAACATGGTGCAGGTATAACATTTCAAGCTTCAACAGCATTGTGTTCATTAAAGACAGGTTATTAATAAGCCTTGATACTGATACTGCTTATCAGTGCTAATACTTATCAAAGGTTTAAAACACAATATATATATATATAAAATACAAACATCTTTTTTGGCTGGTGTATGTAACACAGACAGGAACAGCTGTCCTGAGAAGGAAACATTCTTTGTGTTTTTCAGCTTTCGACATCATATCTAATGTGCTCAAACTATGAGACAAAGGCTGATGCAGCCAACTGCTGCCGCGTTGCTACTGAGAGTTAAGACCAGCTCAACTTTGATTTGTAGCACATCTAGCAGCACTAAGTGTCGTTTCAAACTTCACATCACCGGCTTCCATTGAAAGGAATGACTCACAGCCTGTTGCTTTGTCACCAGCAGTCTGAAGAGCATAAGGCATCGACTTCAATAAGCTGGGAGAGAGACATTTACAAATCTGAACATTTGTAAAACTGTGTGACTTACAGCAGACAAAGCATTCTCTATGATCAGCAAAGTGTGGTCGAATGATTAGAATTCAAAGAGAAAGTGGTCCTTCACGAGTGAACCTGCTCATTGTTTTGATAATACTGAATAACTGTGTCTCAGTGCCATCATCAAGTGCTTTTAGTCATTAAATAAGTGACCTGTAGCAGCAGACAGCTGTTTTCAGGGAACCAACTGTAATAAACCCACTGTAACATGCTTGTTTTAGTAAACAGTCTGTTGTCCACACCAGCTCATCTCCATGAGTGCTGGATGTGCAAGTGTAACACATTACTCATAACAACAATACAATGATAATACATCACGACTGGGTGTGTGTCAGCTCCTTCTAGAGTTCCATCAATGTGGATGATTATAGCTAGAAGCATTGTAATAAGTTTATATTCAGCTTCTCACCTCTACCGTGTCACATAACACTTTGACACAATAAAGAAACTGAGGCTGGAGAGATAAGTAAAGCTCACTTTGTGAAGTCTCTGTGCTCACTCACCTCTGCTGCTTCAGCAACTGACAATCTAAACAATATATATCACTACGCGCTATCAGCAGCAGCACTGATTGGAGGAGAGTCTGACTCTGTTTCTGCTGGGCTGTTAGACAGGACCTCCTGCTCGGAGCGCCTCCTGGAGGCCACTTTGTAAAGTCCAGCGATGAGGAAGATCAACGAGATGACAGCAAAGTAGCCACCATAGATGAAAAACTGAAGGAAGCAAAAAAAAGAAGGCTGTCATTAAAAAGGAACACAGGAACAGCATAGGTGCTCCATGCCCCCCCATCCTCTGTATTACAGTCTACAGACCACCCCGCTATTCCACCTCTTTTAACAGTGAATTCTCAGAGCTACTGTCAATAACTCATAGCAATTATAACAGAATATTAATAACCGGTGATTTTAATTTACACATAGATAATTCCTCCGATTCAATGTCGAGAGAATTTTTAAACCTTCTACACTGTCTAGATTTTAATCAGCATGTCACGCAGCCGACCCACAGCAGGGGGCGCACCCTGGACCTGGTCATAACCTATGGCCTGTCCA
>JARJLU010017869.1:0-57635 GCA_030272975.1 Sparidentex hasta | reverse complement strand
ACCCTCTCCCTGTGAACCTGCTACAGAGTGATACTGCCCCCTATTTGCCAAATCCAGAACGCTTTTGTCTCCTTCTCTTCCTCTCGCTGCCAATTTGTTTGGCTCCCTTTCGCCGTCGCCTCACTTCACAAGCCAGCACACCCTCATCTCTCTTTCTCCGTCGTACTCTTTCTGTCGCCCATCCAGATCTTCACAGGCTCGCTATGTCATTCCTCCATCCCTTATTTTGATAAATGACATTTGTTAAATGAAAATGATTATGTATCTGTAAATGTTTCTTTTTTTTTTTTTTTTTTTTACCCGTTGGGAGGGTCCTACCATTTCTATAGTTTCTCGTTGTTTTATTGTCACAGCATAAGGAGGTCCTTGACCATTTCAGTCCTGTTTTTATTCCCTGAATTTGGATTTAGATAACAGTGTATTATAAAATTAGATGCAGGTGTTATAACCATAGGCTAATGCACGATCTTGACATTTAATTTTGCTTTTCAAAAAGTGAACAAAACAGCTAAAAAACTAAATCCACACCACTGTGCGCTTATTAGCCCCACACACCCTCTTTATACATATAGATGGTCAGATATTTCCCTCAGGACTTAGTGAAAAGTGGGAGGAAAGAAAAATCCAAAAAGCTATTGTAATGTGCTCGACACAACAACTTCATGCGGTAAAAATATAAATCAATACTGCTTTAAGCCCATATTTATCAAATTAATTGCATTTGTTAAGTCACTGGAGAGCCCAGTTGGATTACGAATGCCCTCCTGATTAACAGCAATTTTACACATGTTTTTGAATTTAATCGCTTCCCATTGTGCAGTAATTAAAAAATGTTTCAAAGAATCTGTGGAACAAGCAGATAAAGTGCGTAACTTTATGTTACTCGAAAAATATAATAATATCAAGAATTTGACGTTTTTTTCTGACATAGTAATGTAGGAGAGGTGATGTAAGGTAGATGCGTTTTTAAAGGAATATACAAAAGTAACATTGTGCTTTTAAATCAGTGTTTTTATAATCCTAACCAAACAGCAACCACATGACGATAGTCCAGTATGTGTGTCGCCGTTCTACCTCAACGGTCATGTTGTTTTGGGAGATGCTGAGAATCGGCCAATTAAGTCATTTAAGTATGAGGATGTGTTGTACATGTGTTACTCAGCACAGCTCCATCAGAAGTGCTCTCAAAAACTCAAAGCCTTTATCTCTTCATGACATCTATGGTCGGATTTACCGCGTGAAGAATATATTCTGTTTAAACAAGCAGGGAGTCTGGAATTCAGCGGTATTTACTCGTCAGCAGTGACTGCTAAACCTTAAAGGCAACTCTGAGCAAAGCTAGCCCAGGTGATTCTGGTGGATAACATGTAATATTATCATATTTCTTACATGTTGCTAGTAGTGTTTTGCTGCACTGCCCATGCGTGGTATGCCGTGTATGTAAAGACATCATTACACCTGGTAACCAAGCCAGCTTGTAAAGACAAACACAGTCAATTAGCTTAAGTCATTGCATTACTGAACAGATTCATGCCACGGTTGTTTTGTGTATTTCCTCTCCTTAATTCTCAAGTGGAGCTCTGTGCTGAAAGGAAGATTGTCATGGAACAGCTGCGACAAAAAAACAAAGCAGGTGGTTTTTCCCTCATGAAGGGAGAATGATCGGGGTCAAGAGACCTGCAGGGTAGCTCAGAGAGGGATATGAAGTGTTCCTGAAGGAAATGAGTTTGAGTTTAACACAGGCAGTTGAGTCCTGCGTGAGACGAGCAGAGAGTGGAGTTAAGGCCTCGTGGCTTCTGGGAGAGCGGAGGTAAGCGTGCATTGTGGAGGTATACGAAGATGCACGTCACTTAGCAACTTGTACAACACAGCCAAGGTTTGTGAATTTAATGTGAGCTGCCACAGGGAGGTAAAGAAGGGATGGAGGTGACAGGGGAGAATGCAGACGGTTTGAAACTGCAGCACAAGTTATCAGCTGTGAACAGAGTCACCATTAGAAGAGAGGGAGGAGATGCTGTAGACTCGGATAGGAATCTGGCAAGAGGAAGATGCAGTGAGGCAAGCGTTGCATGGCAAATGGTTGTCTAGACTCGCAACTGAGATTGTTGCTAGTCTGGGCAGGTGTCCCTATGGTGCTGCCAGTCCTGATAGAGAGGCCATGCAGAGGACAACATTTTTCAGGGAAGAGCAATATCTCACTTTTGTCAAGGTTGAGTTGGAGGAGGTGGGCAGTCCAGGCGAATGTGTGTGTGTGGAAAGTAAAGTGATAAAGGGCAGAGAAAAGCAAAGTTGAGTGCCATCTGCTCTGGATAAAGAAGTTTTGAGTCAGGGTCAAGAAATAAAAGCAGGGGCCTCTGGGAAACCCCCGAGAAACACCATGGGAGAAAATGTAAGACATTTTTACTCACGAAGATAACAAGATTAGAAGGTTAGGAAGTTCGGTAGATCTGTCGCAGGTGAGGGACAAATCAAAGATAAAAAATATTGAAGCAATATAATGCAGCATTACCTAATTTAGTGCACTCAGCCAATTTGCTGCTACAACCTTTTTCAGTCTGCTATGACCATGCAGTGGCTAACATTTACTGGTGAATCTGCAGTAATGTTCACTGACGATGTTTAACAATCAGTTCTCATCGAAGCAGCAGTTGTGTTTTAGTGAAGAAACCAACATTCTCCGCAAATAACTCGTTAAATTGTCATTCATGCTGATACCTTTCTGCCAAGGAGAAATACTTCACTGCTCCATTGCTTCAGCACTTACCCATACTATAATATTAATGGTGGGTGGTGGAAATGGAAGCTGTTCTCTCCCCCAGCTTGCTTTAAAAGAAGTGAATATATCATCTAAAAAGTCTTTCAGATGATGAAAATAAAGCAGTTTTATCCTGTTGTTAGTCACTGCTGCCCTGTGGAACCGTAAAGACCTGCTGTTGACCTCCCTCATTTTCTGTGCCAGCCTGTCAATTTAAATAAGCAACCATACGGTCACAGGAATAAACTTAAAAACCTGTCTGACTAAATCAGCATCAGCTAATGTCACAGCTTAAAGTAGGATCCATATACAGGCACAGAGGCAGGCGGGTGGAAAATAAAAAGCAAGCTTTTAATGAGCTGATGCCCAATGCGAAATCCAAACTCCAGTGTCCAAAAACTAAAAGGTAAGTAACAGCAGACAGGCAATGCCCAAAGAAAAAGAACAGAAAACCACGAGGAAGAAATCAGGAAAACAGGGGAAACACAAGGGCGAGGGAACAGGCACCGGAGCAACAAGCATGGATGAAAACAGTCGAACCAACAAAGAGTTTGGGAACAACACGGGCCTGCATGCAAACTCAACTATCGAGGGGATTGAAATACTGGTGAGTCGCCCAACTTTATGAACATGCATTACAAAATAGGTTCCCGTTTGCCAAAGTCAGTATTTTTTTTGTGTGTTGCTTGAAATAAGGTCTGTGGTTAACACATGCTTGTGTTTTGCACTGTGAGACAAAATACATCAGTAAATACTTCATACACACATTAAAAGCTTTAATTTGTTAAAAAGGCAGTTGGATTCAAGTGATTGAAAGAGACTACAGAAGTTGTCAGGGACATGATGCCAAACACTGAGACTCATCTGCTCACTTTACACCGTCGTGACAGGCTGACACGAGTTTCAAACATTCTAACTCTAATTTTACAGCTTCTAGACTGATCAATTCATAGCAACGTTTGTAGTGTATAAAGAAGTCAGACGCTTCATGACACTCATGAGGCATGCGAACAAAGTGTAGTTCATTCATAGCCTAATGTTAGCTTTCTATTCTTGTCGATTTCATTTACATTTCAAAAATCGTACAAGCTGAACATGACGTGAAAGTATCATTATCATGGAAAAAAATAAATGCTTTTGGATGAGGGAACCAACCAGAGCAAGGCTAAATTCGAGGTTACCTCACAACAAGGCGTCATCCCTGCAGCTTTCTCTACAGAAGATGTATAAGAGGATGGAAAGGTGAACAATGCGTTTTCGCCATGTGCCAGCATATGTTAATGAACTCAGTCACTGAAAGCTAATACACTCCTGTCTGCTGCTCATAATGTCCAAAATAAGCACTTATAACATAATCATCAGTTCAACAAACACATAGCTGGGAAGTACGAGGAAAAGTGGATATCCACACACACACACACACACACACACATGCACACTCCAGTGTAATGTCATGATGATCCATCTGCCTCTCTTCATCCCCGGTTCCCTCTTTCATCACACCTGTCATTCCTCCATTCATCACACATCCTTCTGCTTCGCCACATCTCTCCGGCTCACTCCTTCTCTATACTTCAGTCTCTCTGTTTCATCCAATTTCTCTCTCGCTGTCCCTCTCTCTCCCTCCCTCCATCTGTCATCCCCTTCCCTCCCAATTCTTTAACCTCCTCTCCTTCTCGGGCTCATCCCCCTCCCCCCTCCGCTCGCTTCTGTCTCAGACAACTACACGTTAGCAGCTCCCTCGGGATGAGCGGGCCGCTTTTCACTGCAGGTTTCACACGCTTGAACCCAGAAAGCTGTCGAGGAAAATCTGCCTCCACCACACACTGACACTCTGGTCAGCTCTGCACCATTGCTAAATGAAAAGGGGAGCATCCATTCTACTGGACCTACCTAATGGTTCTTCAACGGACCCTCAAGTCACTTTCTAAATCCAACTAGTCCCTTTTGTTTTGTAGGAGTGTCTAACGTAGCCACTTAAGACATATAGTACCATATTTAAAACAAAGTTGCACATTTTTAACATAACTATCCAGAATATAATTTGAGCAGAGTTTCTCTTTTTTGCTGAAATTGGTTGTTTTCCTGCCCAAAAAGTTTTCTCAAGTCGCTGCAGAAAATGCTAGGTCAGGTCTAACACTTCCTGGGAGGAAAATTCACCTCTCTCCCTGCTTCCTCCATTCACCTGACATGGGTGTGTCTTCACGTGCTGCTGTCAAACTTAGAACAGCTCTCCTCTCTGCTGTCAGCTGTGATTTCAAGCATTTGTATGACCCTCCTCCACCCCGTCCTCCTCCAGCTCTTCATCCAGTGGCCAGGTTCTACTCACCAGGTTCAACTCCCCCCATCGTCAGATCTCCAGGATCCTTCTTCCTCCATCACCACCACCAGTGTCTGGGTTCCTTTTCAATGCATAGCTTCATCACTTCCCCAAATATTAGTTCATCATGATGGAGTCTAACTGCCGAATACTGTGTCATTAGTTGTGTACAAATTATTACATCTTCATGTTCACTCAAAAAATGACAACTCTTTCCTGATTGAACGGCTGAATCAGGGGAAATGGGGCAAAAGTCAAGGCCATACCGTGTGTGTGTGTGTGTGTGTGTGTGCCTGTGCACTTACATGGCTTTAATCAAACTTAGTTCTAATTATAATTACCCCTGTGGTGCAACATTCACGCTCGTTATTACCTTGCTATCTCTATTTTAACATCTCTCTGGGCCATTCGCTTTGTCCTCCTCTCACACACGCAGATTTCTGACAGTGCCAGAGGATATGAGGTGTTAATGAAGTCTCAGCAAAATTAATTTGCTGATCTACTCTCACTGCTACCTGTGAGGGGGAAGAGAAAAGAGGAGAAAAGAACAAAGCAACGGGAGCAGAAAGGGTGAGAAGAGAAAAAAAAACGGTATGGCTAAAAAAGGAGCGGCACACAGTATATAAACAGGAGGACGGTGACAGACTGTTTTGTCCATTTCACCGACGTGTTCCTGAAAATGAATGTTTTGCTGCTTTCTTTTGAAACCTTTGCTTGAATCTTTTCCTCCCATCAAAAAAGGTAAGTCTTTCTGCAAAACCTCGAGCGTTTTGAATAATTGCTTTCAGTCTGTGAAAAGAGTCTTTAAAAAACATCCACCATACCTCGGAAAAAATTTGATAGCAGAGGAAATAGTGTGACTGCATGTACAATTTAAGAAGGGTGACAGAACTCCGTGCAGAAGTCATTCAATCTTACAAATATACAAATGTGGTAATTTGTGTGTTCGTTCTAGTCGTTGCAAGGACTCCCACGCCTCGACCTGTAACGTCAACCTGCATCAGATCCCTGAGCAAAACCTGCCATTTGGAACTAATGGAATGAGTGATAGGCATCTGTGAGTGTGTGTGTGTGTGTGTGTGTGTGTGTGTGATCTGTGCCTACATCAGTAAATTCAGAGACGGGAGCAGGCACTTGTAAATGAACATGAACTCGGGGAGATTACTTGTTGTGAACACAAATTGAGCGAAATTAACTTTCCGCCCTCATAAATTGGATAAAGGTGACGTGACATTTACAGTTTTTCATGATGCGAGAATTTGCTGCCGAAATTTAATTATAAATTGAGCTCTCACTTTGTGCCTTTGACTTTCACAAACCAGGACCCCTTTGTATTTGATGACCTTGTATTTTAGCCGTCGTGCAGAAGTCACCGCAGCTGTTGTCCTCTGTTGCCACGCGACAGAGAACAACAGCTACTTTCCGTGTAATTTCGAAGTGCATTCAGCTGCTGTTATCACAAGGACAGAAGCCATCGGTGTAATAGTCACACCACAAAGCAAGTGACCATTTCCACAAACTGTTTACTGGCATCGCGCTGTGGGAGGAGCAGCGGGAGGAGGTGATCACATAGGCGTCTTGGAGAAATTGATACATTTACATCTCTTAGGAATCCTGCTAGAATGTGTCTGAATCCGCCTCTGGAGCCTAGTTTACACACAGTTTAGACACAAATTGATAAACTGGAGCACCAATTCAAAGTAGTACGTGCAAAACGAAATGATGGAATATCTGTTGTGTTTCCTGTTTTATTTTGTTGGTCTTATCCTTGTGTCATGTTTTGTTTTACACTTCCTGTCTTTGTCTTGCCTTTTTTTTTTTCTTGTTTACCTGCGTTTCATTTGTTAAATCAGCCCCAGTGTATTTTAGTCAGTAGCCCCTTTCACACAGAGACTCTGCATCATCACGCAGTGCCTTAGTTTGGTCACACTGAACCAAGCAGTGCTGGCGCCTTGGATCCAAAATAGGTGATACATATCATGAAGTTGAGACCTGTGGGTTTTTTTTTCCAACCTATTTTGCCCTCCTGTTAATTTAAACATGCATCCACTGACTGTTTATAATGATGCAGATGCAGTTATAATGTCTTGTTATTGAGATCCTGGCCCATCATGCATCCTGGAATGTGAAAAAGTTACGTTATTTGTTCTATATTTCATTATTACATATTCAGTATCAGTAAACAGGACCCTTCCCCTGCTCTCACTCGTTGGGAGGGGTGCTGTTTTCTGGGGGAAAGTTCACTGCGGTCTCGGCCTGGAGGGCGGACCGTCGCAGCGTTTTTTTTGTTTTTTTTTTAAATACAAGTTAAAGTTTTTTGCTCTGATTCACGTCACAAATCCAACACCGTTCTACTTTGGGAGCCTTTTTCCACCCGGGACAGAGGCTGACAGCTGAGAGTCAGTGAGACAGACAGGATGACAGTATTTTCCTTCTCCTCGTATAAGTTGCCAAAGACACTACCAGTTACACCACTACTGTTGTTTGGTCCTGTAAAGTTGTTTTGTGGGTTGAAGGGTGGGACATTTCTCTTGTATTTGATGAGTGAAGGATCTGTTTAGCTGTCAGACTGTGAGCACCATCAGACCGACACTTCCCTGATCTGGTGTGAATGTGGCTAGTGTCTGCCTTCACTTCTTGTTGGTTCACGTCAGTTCTCCCGTCATGTTCTCTCCTCGTGCCTTACCCTTACCTGTGTTTGCTGTCTGTGTTCCTCTTGTCTAGGATTTTTTTTTTTTTTTTTGCATTTTTTTTTTGCATTTACCGTCAGCCGCTTTCTTTTTGGATTCAGCTTGTTAAAGCTTGCTTTTTTTGTGACATCCCTCTGCCCACCTTAGTGTTTCACATCTGGGTTTTTTTTTTTGCTAAAACATAACAATGTCATAAGTCAGTTTCAATTTCTATCCTCTCTCAGGTGTACAATTTTAACCATTTGTTATTCTAATGATTTCTGTAAATGCTGCTTTCTGTTTCTATGTCTACCATATCAATTTCATTTCCTTTATCCTTTTCTTTTCCTTTCATATCTTCTACCAGTATGGCCGTTTTCCCTTCATCCCATCTCATAACTGTTCTCATTATATTTAAATCACACTGAATTTCTCCATCTTTGCCTCTCCTTCACACAGTCTGAATCAGACTTTCCCCCAAGCAGTCTCCACCCCTTTAAGCTTATTTTTCAATCTCTTCCATCACCTCCAGCCTCTTTCTGCTGCTTTATCTCCCTCTGTCCCTCTGGAAAAAGTAATATGTTTGGTTCTGAATTGAGTGTTGAGCCTTTGTGTGTGTGGGAGGCGGGGGTGTGGATGTGTGTGTGTGTGTGTGTGTGTGTGTGTGTGTGTGTGTGGTCAGTGACTGACAAAGTTCATGAGAAGGTTACTAGCCTGAAGCTCACCTCGTACGGACGCTCACCTGTCCTTATCGCCTGCACACGCACATTCACATCTTCCGTCCTTGTCCTTTCTCTGTCGCTTTCACTCAGGCACGCAGACACTCATGCAGACTCGAGAGGGTCGTGTCGCCGTGATCAGGCTGCTGGCAGTGGCTGACAGAGTAAAATGTACGTTACAGGCCGGCTCAAACCTGGAGGTACTGAGGATGGACGTGTGCGAGTGTGCATGACCAAGTTTTGGTGAATGTCGATTTAAAAGGAAAGGAAAATGCCAGAATAAATGGTGGTGATGTGATATGTTTCAGCTTTGCAATTCTTTAGGCTCAACTTTCAGTTTTAAGTGTGACAATGCTGTGCTTATGGTCTGGTTACATTAAGGGACTAATTAACCACTTTTTTAAGGGTTAGAAAACCGTTAAAAACCTGAAGAAAAAAAAACAACCTAAACCTTAAAATACCCTGTTTGGTTGCCACAAACTGCTGAAAGTGTCCCAACTCCTCTTCAAAAATATGCACTTTTGTGTCCATAAACACAGCTATAGGTCTCTTTATGAATAAATAAAAAGTAATAATCCTTTAACTTCACAATTGCATCCTTCATGCTCTGTAACTCCACCATCATCCCCTCCACCTCATAATATGACAGCCAGGTCAGAAACATATAATGTGAACGTGATATTGCATGCATTGTAGGAATGTCAATATGGTGTGTGGTCTATGCACATAAAAAATGTAATGCTGCAGACAGTCCATCCTGGCAACTGGGCTATATATAATCATTTTTGGATCAGATGATGGAACACAGTAATCATTCTGTTTAGGAGGATGTGACCAGACTTAACTGCAAACCCACCTTAAATGAATAGTTACACATTAACCCACTGTACTGTATGTACTGTATATTGACTTTTGCTGTTTACCTATGAACAAAGCATTATGATTAATTGCACGTGCAATCACAATTTGTAATCACATTTTTCTGTGGCATCAGGGCTGGGTCTGAGTCAGATAAATGTGCAAACATGCGTTCAGTCTGTAGTCTCTGATTCGAGCGATGTGCAGCATTTGCAGAGCACTCCACAGTTTTACACACGTGTAAATCAATCGGTGAAAATACAGGACGTAACAGGGGGCGTTTACGGGACGCATCACGAGATGCAAGAGGGAACGTTTCTAATTACATCTTCTGTCATGTGTGCAGGACTACATGGGGAGCTGTCAGTTTATGCAATTATTGAAACAGATGGAGCAGACTATGGCTTTTTATATCTGCGGTGGAAGCATTGTTGTGCTAATGCAAACAAATGCAGCTGATGAAACAACTGTAATTTCCTCAATCAGCTGAAATAATGACTCCAAGAGTCCGAGTTGCTGCCTAACTGGACAAATGTCATAAGTTACAGTTGTGCCACAAATCATCCAGCACGTCAGTTTTACATTATGAGTGATGATTCAGGTTGGGCGCAGGTATTCACACACAAGGAACTTACACAAGCCCGATGCCAACGCTTGACTTTGGACACTGTCTCTCTTAGTTTCCACTCTACTCTGTCTTCTCTTTCATCTCCCTCTCATGAACTGAATGACAATGGAAACACACAGACACCATCCTCTCTTCACCTCCTCTCTGGAGGTTCTGCCCCTTCATCCCGCTCAGAAGCCCCTCACAGTGTGTGTGCATGATGACATAAATGACACTTGTTTTACCAAATATACAGCTGGTGATTCAAATCAAATCTTTAAATCATGTACATCAACATTTAATTATTCTCTATAATTCACTTGTTTGTAGTTTTTCAATTGGCTGCATAGGTGATGATGAATTTTTCCAGTCTCTGCATTGCGTGTGTTGTTTCACCCCTGCTGTTTTTTCTTCTCTCAGAGGCACAGGGGCAAATGAACTAGTATCACCATTTGACATCATTAACAAATACTTCACGAGAGCATGTTCTGAAGCAACGGTTCCACAGAGGATGCCGCATACACCACCGCTCAGTCTTCACACACCTTGAAACAGCTGGAAATAACACAGAGAAGCGTCCGCCGCCAAACGGCCAGACTACAGAGCAGCTTCTGTTTCAGGCTGTGAGTCTCCTCAACTCATCCTCCACACTCAACATCATGAAATGGATTGTTTTTTAGTTTTTTTTGGTTGTTGTTTTTATGTGATCTAGCATAAAACGACTTATCTATCTTTTATGCTTTCCTTTAGCCTCTTGTTTTGTACAGATGGTTTTTGGTAGTTTAGGAGAAGGGTGGTGTCCACTCCGTTTATGCTTTCTTATTTAGGTCCAAGCTCACTTTACTTTTTGTACCCCTACCTTTCATTTTTGAGCATCATCAGTCGTGGTCCAAAGGGACTTACAGTGGGGCAAATAAGTATTTAGTCAACCACTAATTGTGCAATTTCTCCCACTTGAAAAGATTAGAGAGGCCTGTAATTGTCAACATGGGTGTCAACATGGTGTCCTTCGACAGCTCTTTGGTCTTGGCCATAGTGGAGTTTGGAGTGTGACTGACTGAGGTTGTGGACAGGTGTCTTTTATACCGATAATGAGTTAAAACCGGTGCCATTAATACAGGTAACGAGTGGAGCCTCGTTAGACCTCATTAGAAGAAGTTAGACCTCTTTGACAGCCAGAAATCTTGCTTCTTTGTAGTTGACCAAATACTTATTTTCCACTCTAATTTGGAAATAAATTATTTAAAAATCAAACAATGTGATTTTCTGGGTTTTTTTTCCACATTCTGTCTCTCATGGTTGAGGTTTACCCATGTTGACAATTACAGGCCTCTCTAATCTTTTCAAGTAGGAGAACTTGCACAATTGGTGGTTGACTAAATACTTATTTGCCCCACTGTATGTATAGACACGACCAACAAGAATCAGGACACACCACTCCTAGGCATAAATTCCCAAAATGGAGGGGGAGTGGGATTGAGCCTGATTCTGTTTTTGTTAATTGCTCAGTCACATCCCCAAAGGTAATGGTGTAACAGATGAAATGTGCTAATATGTGCTGTGTTGCTCCTCAGACTATTCCTCCTCCTCCCCCTCCTTCCTTGTGTTATTGGCCGATGAATCTGTGGAACGGCAGCCAATCACAGTCCATCTGTGAAGGCTGAGGAGCTGCACTTTGAGGCCTCTTGGCCACTTTTTTCTTCCTGCTTACACTCAGACTGTTTTGGTGTAGTGAGCTCCTTTACACAGCGGCCCTGAGGGCTCAACACACTGCAACAAAACACATGCAAATAGACAAAACACGAGCAAATTAAGAGAACATTTTTCTCCAATTTCAAAACAAGTTTATTTCTTCATCTCCGCCTCTTCATCTTACAGTCTGAATCAGTCTGTCTCCCCCGCCCTCTCCTCCATTCATTCTCAACTCCCCTGAAGCTTATTTTTCAATCTTTCCTTCCTCCTGCAGCCTCTTTCTGCTGCTTTGTCTTCCGCCTTTTCTCTGCATAGTCATATATCTGCTTCTGAATTGAGTATTGAGTCTTTGTGTGTTTGTCTGTGTGGTCGGTGACGGACAGGTTCATGAGCAGGTTACCAGACAACATTTAGACAGAAATGCTGTAAATACATAGAAAACAGCAAAATACAGAAACGCCGCAAGCGGCAAACAGAACAGAAACACTTTCCACAGGATGTTAAAAAAGTGAGCCCAGACAGAATTATTATGGATCCCACACGCTTCTCTAGATAAGACCTCCTCTTCTTTGCCTCTGATTGGCTGTCCTCTTTGAGTAAGAGTGAGTTTGGTCAGGGTTACATAAGAAAATTAGTGTCAGTCAACTATAGGCACAGTAGGATGGGTCTTTATGGGTTAACTTGGTAACCCATGGTAACCATGTGTTTAAGGCTGCAACACAATGACCTTTTTAATTCCATTCGGCAAAGACTTACAGAAGGGACCCTAAAGAGCTCAAAATGTCTGTGACGGAGCCCTCATGCATTTAACAAGTCGACGTTGGGACAGCCCTAAATCCCTGCAGACTTACTGGGAACACCCCTCAAAGTCTGTGAGTCTGCGAGTGTGGACATTGGCATTTCGCCACGATTTCGATTCTTTTCCATCTCCATACAGATAGCCAACTTTAATAACATTATGAGCCACAAACCATGGCAACAGCAAGCATGTCCCGGCTATATGGATCACTTTTTTGCATGGCTGCCTATAGTGTCGGTCGTGCCCAGGACAAGATTATCTACAAAGTCCCCTCCAACATAAAATCTAGTTAGAGGGCTATTTTTGGGCCCTTTTTGGCTGACTCATGACCAGATGCCCAGGACAACCGACCAGGTGTCCCCCGTCTGCAGCCCCTGGAAGAAGTTTCTATTGTCAGTGCCAAGTGCAGCATTGCTGTATTTGGTTTTCTGAAATTGGTGTAAATCTTCTCCTAATTTACTTGTGTTTTCTGTATTTTACTTGTACTTTAATCGCCACATTCCCTTTCGTTCATGTCTTTGTATCGATGAGCGCTTCGGAGTTCAGGCGAAACTTTTCTTTTTAGTTTAGTTGTGGTATTATTTCTATTCAGGGCGGGTTGGTTTTGTTTTGGCCAGAGCTCTCCCTGATGTTATTTACGCTTCCATGTCTGGCAATAAAAGACTGAAATACTGAACAAGTTGGCTCCATCATTCTTCATTCACTTTTATGTTGCTCCCCTATGGGCGAGGCCAACTTGGGGTCGTAACACTCGCGCTCTCTAACTCATTGGTTATCTCATGCCATCTACTCTCCTCTCTTACACAGCTCTGTATAATCTGGCCTGTTGCTTTGTCTCATGCAGAGTCGGAATATTTCAGGAACTTTCTTTTTCCACCAGCTATTCTTATATATCATAACACAGAGTCAAGATTTTGGAATAACACTATTTATGACTGCGTGGTTCAAAAATGTACAATCGTTCTTGCAGCCAGTACACAGAAGGACATATGATGAGGAATGCTTCATTGTCAAAATGATACTGGATACATTGAGATATATCCATGCTTGTAATGTATAATACATAGTTGTAATAACTTCTCTTTTTTTCTGTTTCACAGCTGTTTTTCTCACCTGTTTGAATTTAAAGTAAGAACAAGAGCAGCCTCCATAAACCATTAGGCACACACATCCATTATTAATTGCTACAGCTGCTGTGCCACACCCTGTAGTGTGCACATGGATGCACCCAGCACACACACACACACACACACATTGACGACACACAAAAGCAGGCAGAATGATCGAAAGAAAAGAGTCTAAAAACAGAAGAGCAAGGAAAAACGAGAAATGTGATCGTAGCGAATTTGAAATATTTTTGGGAAAAAAATGTTTTGTGCTTAATTAATCGAGCACTTGATTTCTGTGCAAGATATTCAGCCGACAAACGTGGGTGGAGACGCCCAGCTGTTTCATTTTCTGGAAAACAGTAGCTAAATTAATTGAACAGGAGTTTGGGACTTCATTTAGACACATAAAGTTGTTAATTAGATTTTAACCAGTGTGTCACATCCTCACCTGATTATCAATGTGCTACATTTGTAATTGTTCAACATTGCTAATCATCAAATCTGTTCTCTCGCTGTGAAGAGGTAAACAGATCTGAGTCACAGGTTTGTTTGTGTTAAAACAGGCACAGTCTGCTGCAGTCCAACACAACAGCATTACAATAAATACTCTGATGAGGCTTTTTCTAATTGCTTTTTGTTTTGTCTGTGTCAAAGAGGTATCCATTTAACTCAGCCTCTCTCATTTCAAGAGGTTAGTGGTGAATTCCACTGTGTTATCTAGAAATGTGTTCCTCATATTGTATTGATGTAGTGGGTACAGTGTGTGCACTCACCATTCCCCATCTCTTCATTTATCTTTCAAACATTTTAAAGTTAAGTTTATGTCATGAAATCAATGGCCCTGTGTGTTTTCGTCGTCTTTACTCAACTGCATCTTATTTTCTGGCCAATTGTTGTTGAGAATTTTATGGAAGACCTGAGAGGCATGTGAGAAAAACGTGGTATTGTTTGGTTTTTTTGGGTTTTTTTCTTGTTTTTTTTGCACCTGCCAAATTTTTTCCACCTGCTCAGATGGAGGGTAACTTCATTTTCCAACTGGCAAAACTTTTTTTTCACATTTTCACAGATTGAAACTGACTAAACTTATTTTCTCCATCTGTTTCCCATAAGTGTATTTTTTTTTTTTTTCCCATCAGTGCAGTTTTCAGTTTAATATTTCCATTGTTTGTTTTTCGTTGGTGAAAAAAAGTGGCCGAAAAAAAGGTTGTTTCTTTCAGACTTGATTTGAAAATAAATCACCTGGTTTAATTTTTCTTGCCTCTCAGGGCTTCCGTAGAAGGTTCATTTCTCCATGTTATCCAGATTAAACCATGAAGATTTTGGCCTTGTTTAAGAGTAGGAAGAATCAAATAAGCAATTTTGAAAAAGTAACCACTGTTAGTGGCTTCTGTGCTTGTCAGCTCATTGAAGAAAAAGGCAAAAGAAGTGCCCTGGCTTCAATCACCTTTAAAGGGTTTATCTATGTTTAAAAAATCTGCATATACATGCTATGTTGGTGTAAAAAGTGTTATTAGTCACCAGTGACCCATTGCCTTGTAGCTCTGAGTCAGACAGGCTGGCTTTATGTCCGGTGGTTGCTGGTTTAAATCCCACAAACAGCTGGTAAATCTGGTGGAAAAATGAGTCAGCGTCCCTCAAGATTTAATGTTGTGGTTCCATTGCCCAAGGCACCGAACACCAGCTGCTGCACCGGTGCTGCTCACTGGTCTGCAGTGAAAAAAAACAAAAAAAACTGGTCATACTGGAAAGCTTATAGATCAGAATGTGTCCGAATATAAAGCAGGATGGTGGGGGACTAATATGCATGAAGTTCTCTCCACTTTCCCTCAGGTGAAACTGTATGTACAAGCTCCTTTTTAAATGCTCACAATCTAAATTTAAATAGTCTGTACCAACTGGCAACTGGATGCACAAAAAAATTCCCCACAGGACATTTAATGACATATTCCTATTAAAACCAAAGCTCGCCTGACAGCACACTTATCAAAGGGGCAACGTGAATGATGTTGTTCCATTATTCTGCCCCTCAAGAGAGAAAGCAACACTAGTCTGTCTGGAAACCAAGCACAATAGCTGTCTGTTTGGCGGCCAGCTGACGAGAATTAAAATAGCATCAGTTTATATGAGAGAGGGCGGACAACAAACCTGATTTAAAACTGCCTCTGAGAGGAGAAAGAGACGAGATGGGGTGAAGGATGAGGGCACTGAGGTTGAAGGAGAGAGGAGACGGAGCAGATGTGTCAACATGTAGTAAGGGCTACATCTACGAGGGAAAGAAGGCAACAAAATAGGCATAGGAAAAGAGTTGCCATCTTTAAATGAGCAGTAGGTTACTTCTAATAGATGAAAGATGTGATGATGCCAACACAAGTAGTAAGAAGCCTGTTTTGAAGGCTTGGAGAGCTAATGAGAGATGCGTGACACAGCTAGCTGGTAGCCACTTAACTCCATGCTGTGTGCCATTGCATCCCAAACACAAGGTATATATATACTATACATATATAACTATCTGACACTCTAGGAGGGCTGATTTTCAGAGAAAGAAGGAGGTGCAGATATAGTCACTTTTACAATATGACAGCTCACTGCTTTTAAAAATGAGACATTGCACCAGACAGACATTACGACTGCAATATGCGAAAAGTTGATTTACCTGTAAGTGACTATATAAATACTGTTTGCCTTTCCAAAAATGACCAATATGACCACCAGTATTGACATAGTGAGGCAACCATAGGCTGATCAGTTCACCGAATGAAAGATG
Source organism: Sparidentex hasta (assembly GCA_030272975.1). Classification (NCBI taxonomy): domain Eukaryota; kingdom Metazoa; phylum Chordata; class Actinopteri; order Spariformes; family Sparidae; genus Sparidentex; species Sparidentex hasta. The sequence goes on along the minus strand of JARJLU010017869.1, from coordinate 41,343 downwards.
CTGCTATTGTTCACCAAAAACTGTCAACTGGTCAGTTTCTGCATTTGACATTGGATCAGTGTATAGTTTTATTCTGTTTGTTGGTGATGGAACATGAAGGAGCTGTTCGATGAAAAGCTGCAGGCGACAGGCTCCACACCTCCGACTTCTCAGCGAGGTAACCAACTCCTTTATTTACGTTAAATTAACGTTGGGTTGAAATCCAAACTATTGTCAGTAGGTGCTTATGCATTTTTGATTTCCCATCTGCTTCAGGTGTGCAGGGAACACCCCACTGCCCTGCGCATTGTTGCAGGTCTGAGTCTGGTAACATTAGTGCAGTTAATCCAGTAAATGTAAATCTCCCTTGAACTGAGTAGAGCCCAACTCATCAGGTCTAAATCAAAAGGACTTTAGAGAGGAGTATGGCACGTATATTTAAATGTCAGATTATTGTTAAGTGTAATGCCGTTATTACTCCCCACCTATCTAAAGATCAACAGCCCTGAAAGAGTTGTGTCTTAGCAACGACTCCAGGGCAGCGGTGTACAGCCGACTCTGCTGCCGTTCAAACGTGGAGAGGCTGAAACCTTTCTGTGGCTCCGCACTTCACACAACAGCCCGTTGAGCATGATCTCTTCAAATTATTCAACAGCACATTCATTTCAGCAAAATCACCTAAACTGTGCCAGTGTGTTTTTCCTTAGCTCTGCCCGTAATGCCGGCTGAAAACACACGTACACACACACACGCAAAAAACAGTGACCATCCACACAGGAAGCTTTTGGCAGGTTTAGGCTTTGTGGAACAAACAGTCTGATCCAGAGGTCTGAACAGTCATTAAACCCCAGCCCGACCTCCCGAATACACACATGCAAAGACAATAATACACACACACACACACACACACACACACACACACACAAAACCTGTGAATAAAGGCAGAAAGTACGCACGCACACAATCACAGAAAATCACCCCCCACCCAAACCCACACACTCACACACACTGAGCTGCAAGAACAGCTTAGCGTGGTGATCTTTGAAGCTGACACCTAATGCAGATATTGATCTGATGGGCAGATCTCTCACTTTTTTCCATTATTCACTCTGTCTCAGATATTACCTGTGGCTGTCTTTCATTTCTCTCTCATTCTCTCTCTCTCTCTCTCTCTCTCTCTCTCTCTCTCTCTCTCTCTCTCTCTAAATATTGGCTTTCTAGATAAGACTGAGATATAATACAAAAAAAAATAAACAAAAAAATAAAGGCCAGGGTGCATTAGCTGAGCTTTGGATAAATGATTGGAAACTGGACACCAATCATTGCATTTAACCAAGACATATTGACATTTTCACGCTTTATAGTTTGTACAGATTAAAAGACACCTGAGATATATCGTGTTCATTAGTCAAATTTAGACAGCACAACATTGGCCGTTTCCCCCAATTTCATTATTCAAATGCTAATCTAATATAGCAGACCTAAGCCATGTTGGTTATTTTAAAGTCCCTGCTTAGATTTAAACACCTTATTCATACATTTCACAAAGAATAAAATCAGCAACTAAATTTCAGTTTTAGTGCAAACTGCAAATCTATAGCTGGAGCAACCTCTGAGAGTAACCTTTACATGAAGACACAGTAAAATTACACATATTTAACACTTATTTGACAAAGTAAACTAGCAGCCATGACATCTGACGTTACATCCAGAATAACAGGAGCTGGTGCTCATAGATAACATCAAGCCCTGTGGATATGCAACACTTTAATTCACATGTTGTCGTAGCACAGATATGCTGGAAGCCTCTCTAAAAACCATTACAGCATGCTGCGCGTCGATTCATTGTCACACTGTGGCCTGGCGGACACACATTGTGATCCAAAAGGAAAGGAAAGGAAAAGATGTAAATATCAAAATATCTCTGCCCTTGTAAAAGAGACTTGAGTGGAAGTTGTTTGCTCGAATTGGCTGCACACGCCACCCAACACAGTATTTGCCCTTGTTATTAACGCGCAGTTTCAAGTGTTTGGTGGTTAAAACACTGCAGAAGCAAGTGACAGTTGAGTCTCTTTTCTGGCAACCGACCTACTTATTCGCATCTTCTCTTATGTATTTGTGTTTACCGCTCATACTTTTAAGCAGTCTGTTTATAAGAATACAGTCCCACAAGAGGCATATGTTCAAAAAATACACAAACAAACCACGAAAGCCCATGAAAACGAACAGAAATTAAAGATAGAATATGGAGGACAATATCTGCGGTTAGCTATTCAGCTTCATGCGCCTTTGAGCTCGTAAAAAGAAATAAAACGCAAGAGAAATAACAAGGGCTGCCAGTTTTTGGTTGTGTTTTGCCGACATTCAACTAGGCAAGACTTTCAAGCGACAGATGGTGTTTTTATTTCTCGTTCCATCTACTCTCAGGATGGAAAATTACTAACAGGGCGCTGTGGAAAACAGTCCCCCAAAAACAATGCTAATTTAAATGTTTACTAATGTTTGATACAGTCATCCTGTGCTTCTTTCTTCACAGTGATAGATTGGGCCTCTTCAGGAAGCAGTGTGTTGTCGCAAGTTATCTTTGATGATGCGAGGAATAAGGAATGGGACAGCTTGCTGTCTGAAAGTGAAAAATAAGATAGGATGTTTGAAATGGGTGTGAAAGTGGCCAGTCTTTCCGAATTAGTGCAAAGAGATCCTGTGGATGAGCTCAATTATATAATTTCTGCCTTAAACTGTGAACAGATTTTCAAATAATCGTGCTAACGAGTGAAACGTTAACACGTCAAATAGTAAGTAGAAGACTACCACTAACACACTGCATTCAAGGGAGCTATGCACATGTTGAAGACAAGAAATTTCACTCAGCTTCTTCCGGACATTGATGTGACATTCTGGCTATCTGAGCTGAGCCCTAACAGTTTCTGTTGTATTGAACTTGAGCTGGTATGTCTCTATTGACACAGGCAGCCAGTCCAACAGAAGGGAGAGCAGATGCAACAGTAACACTGTGTCAAATGTTTGTCCACAGTCCAGCCATGAGCTGCTCAGTACACTGTGAAGTTAGCATGGCGCTCCGTCAAGTTTTCCACTTTGTAGTCAGCCAGCTGCAGTCCACCTGCCCAGCTTTGTTGGTGCAGCAACAGAACCTCAGACAAACTGTCACCATTCACACTGGACCAGCATCAAGTCTGTGAAAATAACTGTGGAGGGAGGTATGCCATCACAAGCTGCCCACAAATAGAGACAACCAGAAATTTGAATGAATTAGATATTTTGTCCAAGAAAAAAGTAAAGAATGCATCTTCATTTTATTTAATTATCTATTTATTTATTATTCCATTAATTAAATTGCTATACACCCATTGTAAATGTAGAATACACTGAAAACCTCATATATTTCAATAGTAAGTTGTTTTTTTAATGAGCTATCATTTTTGACCCTTTCAAAATTCCAACATATTCTATTTGGATATGTACTTTCAACATTTATCTAACCCATCTTAAATCTAAGGCTCAATCCCATTTCCAAATTATACCCCTACCACTCCTTTTTAAACACCTCCTTCCCCCCTCTGAACAGAGTTACTGAAATCTCCCATACAACCTTAGATACCGTTATACGTCACCAGTGGTCATTCTGAGAGAAATTCTCTGATGTCCCTTCTTATTTTGATTTATTGTGCTTGCATACGTAACTTAACAATACGGATGCAACATTATTATTTAGGGTAAAGTGAAATCTTACTGTTTGTTCGCTTCCAACATGAGTTCTGTCTTGCGATAGGTATGTGGTTGCAGAGTATGAATGGATGTATTCATGTGCTGTACATGGCATAATGTGCCTTGAAAATTAACATAAAGGAGCTTAGGTAAGGAGTTCATTCTGAGAGGGGATTTGTGAAGCCTTTTCTATCTATAAGTGATGTGACCTCAGGTTGAGGTTTGACACACAACAAGGGTTGAAGTGTATCATGATCATATGTATTCATATTACCACTGAAAGGAAGAAAATAAGAGGCTGATGAATGGAAGTTGTACAAATATCATTTTTTAGCCTGAGTTATTTAAGTTATTCACTGCCAGGTATGTTTTACATCAAATGGTACTGAAGCCCAAAACATGTATTTCTTTCTGTAAGATATAAGCTATACTGTTGTTACTTGATGAAGTAGAAAGCAAAATCCAGATTTGAAGGTGATATTGTTTACAGCAGTACATATCCACAGCTGCATGACCAACAAATGGTGTCGAAATCATGATTTGGAGCTGTCACAACACTCTTCTAGAACTGCTTGTACATTGGCAGAGCATAGGTCACAGGAAATAGAAGGTCTGTATCATTTGGGCTGACTAAGTCACTGCCCTATGGTGCTGTTCTGATAAAATAAGGGCTATCGAACCAAGCATGCCCCTGTGAGCTGCGCTAAGCTCAATAAGGCATGTTTTAAAGGTCAGGGTGCAGCAGTTAATCTGGAGAGTCCTGAAATAGAGCCAGTGTGCCAAGGAGAGCTTATACGATCTCTCTTTCACACACACACACACACACACACACACACACACACACACACACACACACACACACACACACACATGCACACACACACGCACACACACACAGTCTTGTGTCCTCCTCTCTTTACCATGAAAGAGATGCTGTGTTCTGGACAGAGTGTTTGTGGAAAGCCAAGGCCTGATTTAATCTGTGCTGCTGAAGTAGAGCATTGTCTCATTCGCTGGCGAGGCTGCAGACACGGTTTTATTCAGTCTGAGGGGGACAGACAGACACTAGGAGAAATGAGGAGAGCAGGATGGTGTGGGATTAGACTGTCACTGACACGACTAACTAGACACAGTGTGAAATATCCCTGATAGTCTACACTCCACCCACAACCTGTCCAGCCTACGCCAGTAAAGAACAGGCTGAACTCGTTGATGGCAGAGCGACGATCGAAAAAGAACAGGTGTCTATGTTCAAAGCCCTGAAAATAATGAGTAATGCGATGTTAGTGCCTTTTCTATTACTTTTTGTGATTGACCTTTAACACTTTTGCTGCGAGCCACAGTGAGGTACAACAGCCCACAAAGCAGCATGCACTTTTCCTTATAAGAAGTAAAAGCCACCTTTATTTTAGCAGTGCTTTTTAATTGCCAGCCGAGACAACACTGGCCAGTCATGTTTTTAGTGCCCAACTGATGTGCACTTTTTTGGGGGCCTATACTGATAGCGATATGAGGGAGTAATACATTCTGATATGGATATATAAAGGCCGACATACATCCATTTGTTTCAGCCCTCAAATGTGGTCATCAAACCCTTGTGACAAAAATATGCACTAGAAGCATGATTACACTTTATTATTATGCTTTATCGTCTAAAAAAAAGGCAAGTGAAGAACATGTCACTGAACTGAAATGCTAGAATTATAAATCACCCCAAGCATTGCTTTCTGCACTATGTTCTTAAAACCAAAACGTTATCATGTCGGCCAGTGTTGACGACAAAAGATACTGACATATTGTGATAGGCCAGTATCGACTGGTATTGGCAAATGTTTCTACCATCCGTCTGTCTGTCAATCTGTGAGCAGGTGTTGTCAGCGCTGCAAGAGGTTCAGAGGTTTGAAGTTGAGATAAAATTTATGACAAGATCGATAGTGGGAAATGCACTTGTCAATAGTGTCATGGCTGACATATTCACATTATCGCAAAGTATCATAATGTTTTGCTGAAGCTCCAAAATGTTTGAATTGTGGATGATGTCTGAATTCTTTTGGGTGAACTTATCCTTTAAGTTGCTTGCGTGTGGTGGCTGGATGCTTTAACCTGATTGAGCGATGACTCAGAATTGGTGTCACTAAACAAATATTCCTATGAAGCTCAGATCTGTATTGTACCTGGTTAGAAAGCACATTGTATCTGTGGAAATGGGATGACTGTCATGAACGTGGTACTTATAATGTTTTAGATACAGCTAATACAGTAAAGTTGCATGGAATCTTTATCTCTGCTTTCCATAACCATCATTATAAAAAAGGCTCCTTTTTGTTCTGTAGTGTAACTGTTCCTGAGTACAACTGTGGAAAACTTTGTGAACACTTGAGTGATACAGTAAACAAACAGTTGGCAGGTTTATGCAGCAGTACCAACCAGAATGAAAACAGAGGAAGCCGGAATGGAAAGTGTGTCAATACTTGTGATGGAGAGCAATTTGGCTGCAGTTTTCTATTTGTCCATCTAGCCTCTGAAGGTACCCAGGAAAACATGTTTTCCAAAGTACAGATAGAGCCTGCAAGCACCCATTGGAAGCTCTACCTTGCTAAAGGCTACAGATTTATGTTATTAAGATTCCCCAAAGCTTTATTTTCTTTAAGTACGTTATCTAAAATTATACATCAGTGGTGTTAGTGGAGCCACTTGAAATAAGCCTCTTTCTCACATTAACAGTCGACAGGCTTCTCTTACTTGTCAGAAAAAAAAAGAAAAGAGGGCGCAGGAGAGATGAGCTGAGACGAAGTGAGACAGAAACAGAAGAGGACAGACGGAATGCAAAAGTGGCAATAAAGACATTTGAGGATGGACAGCTGATAAATACGGCTGTGTAGATTTTATTTTTTTTTTTCTGATCTAGAAGAATAAAGTGTTAGGAGGAAGGAGAAAGGGAGAGGCGGAGAATAACACGGTCGGGGAGCTAATATTAGTGACAGTCGTTTGCTGTGTCTCTAAACAGATTGGACTTCAGCACTGTCCGGTGTCTGCCCAGAGGAGGGAAATTAACAATCTGTCTGTTCTTTTAGTGACTCTTCGTTTCCTGACGCCTCCCAGTGCCTGCAAGGAATCTTAACAAGGGGCAGAGATGGCAGAGAGAGACAGAGACGGAGAGTGACGCAGGAAAACAGAAAGAGACAGAGAACGGAGGGGGAAACAGATGAAACATGGGCAAAAGTGGGAACAGCGTGGTCTTTTCTTAATTCACTGTGCATCAAGACAAAACGGAAGTGTTTGTGAAGCAACATATCTATCAGATGAATTAAAGCAACACATCTATATATCAGATTTAAATTGAAACACTTTAAACTTGAGATTTTTAAAGGTTATAAAACATCAAACCCTGTTTTGGGCATTATAAATTCCCACATTCCCTGCAACCTGCTCTAGAAATGACCTGTCTATGTCATTGTTTGTGGCAGAATCTGCTACTCCCTTTCAGGATTCAAACTACCTGTTTATGCACACAGGACTTACCGAAAATGAGGCAAACTAGTCATCCACTGGTAAATTCTATAATCTTATCGCATTGGTATGTGCCTCGCTGTTTGAAAAATATGTCAATTTGTAAGTCACTGGCATTTGACTTGGACCCTCACCAGCGTGGTCTCAGCACCAACAGATCCACAGAGGATGTCATGTCTACTGTTTCCCACTCAGTCTTCACACAACTGGACAATAAGAACAGCAGCATCAGAATGCTTTTTACTTGACTTCAGCTCAGCATTCAACACAGTCTCACACGTGGAGCCGACTGGAAAACCCTCTAGGCTTGAGAACAGCACTAAGCAACACAATATTGGATGCGGCATGTCCTCATTGTACTGGATAGGTGAAGCCTAGTTAGGTGTTTATGATATTAAGTCCACCTCTGTACTTGAGTCATCTTGCCAAGAGTGAAAACCTCTCCAACCAACAGACTCATGCAAGATAAGATACATAACTAATCTTTAGCAGCAGGCATCCTATTTAAACTTATTTAAAACTTCAAACAGTGTTCTACAGCAAATGTTTGTCCTGCACTTAAACCCTCATTTAGAGGGAAACGTAAACACAAGAAGCCTGAAGGAAGAGGAGCAAGTTTCAAAGAAAAACTCGGCTGTAGGAAGAGAAAGGGTTTTATCGCATTCTCACAGTGAAGCAACTGGCACAGATGAGATATTTGAAAATGGATAGGGCATTGCAAACAAGTACACACCTGTCCACACACACACACACACTTACACAAACACACACACAAACACTCTTCAAAGTGACCTGAGAGCATGGTCATGCATACTAACAGCAGCTGTGTGCAGCAACAAGAGGTATGAGTGTTTGCTTTCCCTCTGATGACTAGAACAACATTACAACACTGCTTAAACAAATTGCTTGACCTTCACGGGCATTTTATGTATTTAGAAAACACTCATCCAGAAAAAAAATTACGCTAAGTGGAAAATTAAACACCTAAATATATCTTTCTTTCAACCTTAAAAGTTGGTGATATAACAGTTTTTGTTTTTTTCATTCCAAAACGTCATGGAGGTCAGTTCAGCCGTAACTATACTTGCTTGTTAAAACACAACTTTCATTTTTCCTCGCAGGGAGGAAACTGTGGGGAGTCAGATGAAAAGCTGCAACCATCATCTTCCTGTCCTGAAGCATGACAAGCTGTACACGACTGATTACCTACATTATGTGACAAGTGTCAGGGGACAAGCAGTAATTAGTGCGAGGGGTGCACATTTAACCCAAGATTGCTCAAAATAACAATGCAGATTACAGTAAACGCATGGTAAACAAAATAAGGGAAAAGTCGAGATGCAACTGTGTAGCTTTTGTTTCTGAGGTAGGCTCTTGGATAACCAAAAACAAAGAGGTCATCTTGTGTGCAGCACGAGTGTGATCCTTGAGTTTCACCGTAATTAAAGTAAATTATTGCGATCAAAACAAAACTAAAGGCGTGAATGGGATCATGTCTTCATTGTTAAACAACCATAATTGCTAATGAACATCTATCTATGTGATTCAGACACAAATGTTCACATTACATGAAGACGTTTGCCAACTTCCACTTGGGTGCCAAAAGCAAAAGTACGAACTCCAACCTGGATTCATTTTTTCCAACTAATGTCCACCTTCATTTGAAATAAGGGAAGAAGATTGCCCTCTATTTGTGGTGCTTAAGCATAAAAAAGATAGCGGGGTTGTAACTAGGGTGTGGAGTTGAGAAGGGGGACAGACACAGGGAAGATCTTCCCCAGACCTTGCTGGTGCGGGTGCAGAGTGACCTGCAGCGCCTCCTGGAGGGGAAGAGGGTGAACAACTACATAATGTAACGTGAGTTACTTCGGTAACGTAGGTACATTTGTTTCATAAGAGACGCCCAAATCACAATGTTTTCCTAAACCTGACCATGTCACATTTCAAAAATAGGACCAAAATGCAGAATAACAGGCAGGGAGGTAGCATAACAAAAATGAGCTCTAATGAGCTTATTGTCCAAGCCAAACATCTGGAGCCATCAGCAGAAGTGCAAACAATAAAAAGAGGGCGTCAAAAACTGTCAACAAAAAGCAGGCAAAGGAAAATACTGAAGTGATGACAAACCAAGCACCGACCAGAAAACTACCAGGAACTCTAGGAAACCACAAGGACAGGGGAACCAGCACTGTAGCACACGAGACGCATGGACGGAAACAGGATAACAACTGAACTTACACTTGGTGGCAACACCAGACAAACCAACAAAGAGTGTGTGAACCACACATACAATAAAGCCAACTGAACTAACGAGCTGGATGAGGTGCAGGTGGAGCGACACTGGGAGCTCGGCAGTGCTAACAAAGCTAATGTGGGACAGGTTTGGTGGGAGGATTTGACTGGGGAGGAGCACAGAAACACAGTAGGGAAACAGAACACAGGTGAACAGGAAGTAGAAAGTTCCAGCAAGACACAATAGGATAAAACTACGAAACAAACCTAACCAATCAGAGACCATTCGACGAAGGTCCACTTTAAGCATCACAAGCCAAGTGCCATCTAGTTCCATTAAATAAGAGATTGGGCAGACGTCTCATCGGCCAGTCACTCCAAAACTTGTCAACCAACACCAAAACAATCAAGAGTGATAAAAAGCACAGCGAGGATGGTTTTGCACTGTGTTGTGTTATTGTTTTAAAAATATGGCTGTTGTCAGATACAATGTGGGATGACACCTCTGCCAGCAGTGCAGGTATAAATACGTCTGAAAGGGAATTCTGTCAGGCCAACAGAAAACGAGAGAAACAGCCTAATTGAGTTGGAAAATAATTGAATTGTCAGATATGTGACTGCATTGGAGACCATAATTTACGTATTCATAAGGAATTTGCAGACTTGTGTTGCCAGCGGTGTTAAATTCTGAGAGAGCTTCTGTAATCTCAGTTGCTCTCAAGTGTTTTCTACTTTGAATCACAATAACCCAGAGACATTGCGTATGGTCCCTGTGTGTTTGTAAGTCTCAGTACATCTGCATATCCCATTAAATTTGTGTCACCGGCTCTCAGGATTGTATATGAATTTGCACGTGTCCTCCATGAGAGGGTTCACTCATGTATGCACACAGTTGGAGTGTCACAACATGTGTTTCATTGTGTCTAAGTGCCCACAGGCATTATCTGTGCCCCCCGGTGCTTTAATTAGTTCTCCTGTGTTAATCACACTGTGCAGGTCTGATTAGTCTCCTCATCATGTTAGCACTCCAGGGTACCAACATCCCTGAGATGATGGGAGTTGTGGCACAGCTGATCATATGACTCTCGGGCCATAAGAAACAGGTGCATGGTGACGGCAGGCTGAAAGGCCCGAATCCTTGAATCAAGCACGGCTCCCTGTTTCCTTCAGTGCAAGTTTTGTTCATTCTGAAAAGACAAGTGTTTACGCTTCTGTGAAGACAGTCCTCTGTAAAACACGCAGCTGAGGAAACATCTGCAGAGAAAATCAAAAATTACAACAAAAAAAATTGCACAATTGTGGTATGAGAATAAGATTTACTATAAAAAATAAATAAATAAATAAAAACCTGTTGGCTGTTTTGAAATAAATAACATCTATTGAGTGTGACCTTCCAGGTGTATCAACACATGTTGTGACTGTATCAGCATTAGCTGATCCAGTACAATACTGATATATACATTTCTCTCTCCATCTCACATTCACTGAATGTTACACACTGAAAACCAAATAACTCAATGTGAATCTTGCTTGAAAAAAAAAAATGGATTATTTAATTTACTACACATCAATAATCAACTAATTGTTCTAGTTATTTTTTTTCATATTAGAAGCAAGAGGCCGTTGGCACAGTGGATAATGTGTCTGACTGCAGATCAGAAGCTTCTGGGTTCGGGCTCCTGGCTGGCTCAGTCTTTTCTTAAATTGCCCTCTGGGGACAAATATAGTGTTTTGAGCTGAACTGAAAAAAAGATCTCGGATAGGTCAATGTTATGTTTTTGTTCTCTTTTTTTCCTGTGGTTTCGGTTAAAAGTTTTTCTTTCACATCAAGCACTGATTTCATCTGAAAAAAATGTATGGGTTCTCATGGACATATGCTACAAAACATTTCTTAGGGGGAAAATACATTTAGATGGAACACAATGTAAGGAGATTTTAACCTGTGGAAATATACATTTGATTTGGTCTCTGAATACTGTGACAAAACACCACAAGGACTAAATCAGTGTCCAAGACAAGGACTATAAATGGGCTTGTCACCCAGCAGCTGGGATACAGAGAAGATGGTAATGTAGTTGATATTCAGGAACGGGGATGGAAATGGATAATTTCACGCTGGACCTGTTGTGATTATTTGTCTGGCTGAAAATCTTATTCAGATTTTCTATACTGCCATACTGTATTTTTGTATCACACTGGTGTTACATAAAGAAATTTATTTATATGAAGTGCAGTTCGGTTTTCAATCATCCATTCACCCTGATGTCTCCACCCTTCACACTCTTGACTAGTTGACTTGCCACTTGACTAATTCTTGATTACATCACCTGACTTCATTCCTTTGCTCTAGTTGTAGTTATTACAGCCAGATGTAATACAGCTGGAGGTTTTGGGACACAGAGAAATATTTGGGTTCGAGTTTGCCAGTTGAAATTAACACAATTTTGAGAAACACTTTTATAAACCGTTTCCAAATAACATTTACCGTCAGTATTTTTCAGCCTGATGGATTCAATCAGACTTGGATCTCTGTTCATTGTTGCAGCCCTGGATCAGAGAAGGAACTGTTCATCACTTTTTTTGTTGCAGACATTTTGCCGGCACCAAGCAGCCCTCTTATCTTTGCTGTTTGTAATTTTGGGGGAAAAAAAAAAAAAAAAAAAAAAAAAAAAGCATTGCTGCTCCAATTGTACGCTGAACCTTTCAAAGCCGTACAAATGACTGAAACGTTCCTCTGTGATTACATGGTGGTACCAAGAATGGTTGTAATCAGCACACCAGTGCACGAACACAGTGCTAGAATTGATGCTGTTACTCCGTCTCATTTTTCATCTACTTTCTGAGAACATATTTGCTTCCATTTTGAACTTGTTTGAGGAAATTTCTTTAAACATATCAAAAAAGTTAATAATATTTAATTTATTTTCTGTTTTTCCATAATAACACAATCATAGCGTGTGCATACGATACACGCAAACACACTCCTGTTTTGTCACCTTCGTCCTGCTTTGTTTTCACCATTGAAATTGTTCATCCAGCGCTTGCATTAGTAACTATGATAGCAGTGGCAGATTTACCACATCAATTCTTGGTTTGTTTTTCTCCAATAGCCTTGCTCAATGCTTCGATTACAGTAGTCTTGTCAGCTGTAGGGACCCCTCCAGCATCCCTTCTTAACCTTTCTACCCTTCCAGTGTAGACATTAAAAGAACAAGAACAGTCTGAGTCAGGAGCTGGTTGGGATGGCTGGATAGGTCATACACAGGAGTTTCCTTCTGAAGACTGGCGTTCATGTCTCCTTTGTGTTGAAGAATCAAGAGTAGTTGCTTTTTAAATTACGGTATATATTTTAAAACAGAAACTGACACTGAAGAGGTTGGCAGATGGACCAAGGCCACTGACCAAGCTGCCATATTTCACAAGTTGGTAGTGAGAATGTATTCAGCGCAATCCTGTTCATCATATATTGCTTTGTAGAGCTAGTTGGTCCTAAAAAAAAGGAAAAATACAGGCCCAGACTGTCGTTTTATTCTGAAATAACACTATCAGGCTACTTATCTTATATCGTTATAACAGTATGTTATTATTTATTCCGAGTGAGGAATAACCAATGGCCTGAAAGGCTTTGGCTCATCTCCTAAAAGCCTGGCGTTGTCCTGAAGTTTTTCTTGCATCGTTTGAAATAGTAATTGCAGTTCATTCTGAATTAGACTGAACATTAATCTTAAAATGCACACAGAATCGCTGCTGCAAACCCAGAACACCATTTTTCATCTCCGATATGAATATGAGTCTTTGTATCATCCTGGGTAATATTAGTTTTCTCTGCAATATCTGGCTTCTGAGTTCTCATCAACTCTTAGCATAAAGAGCAACAACCAAGAGGGGGAAACACTGCCGGAGAGATGATTAAATGCTTTGGACTTTAACTGGTGGTGGGGTGACAGCTCTGAGTGTGTGTGTGTGTGTGTGTGTGTGTGTGTGGGTGTGGGTGTGGGTGTGTATACAGCTGCTGTTGTAATGCGCATAAAGACTTTTTCACTGAAGCAGGAATATAGATGTAAGTTAATGTAGATATAATATTTATGGAATCAATAATTAATCAAGAATTCTGTCCTAAAACACAAGTACCAGTGTTGATGTCTCTACTTTTGTTTTTGACCACACACATAAACCAAAATCAATTCAGCACACAAATAAGAAAGGTAACCTTGCAATTATGCTAAGATGCCGAAGCTGTGTTTGTTGATATTGAAATACATTTAGAGATCAACTTCCTGAATCCGATGAATACATGAAAGAGGATAAAAAGTGGGGCAACCATCCCCAGTTCCCCCTAACTTAAAATTATGTGTCATCATCAATAGCTTTGCTCTGGAGCCAACTTGTTCCAGTAACTTCATGCTGACAAGTAAAGGCAGCTGGAAGGAGTTGATGGATAATCCCACTGTGCGGAGTTTTTACTTTAAAAGTATTAAAGAATATGGAAAAAAAAATATTGCTCTTCACAGCTTTTATAACAAAAAAAAAAAAATCTCTTCAAAGAGGCTGTGTGGTACTTTAAAAAAGCTCTCTGTTAGCAGAGCAGAGAGCAGCACTGAGATGAGGTACTTGAGAGGGACTGTCCAGGAGGGACAGAGAGGGTCACATTCTTTATATCATGTTACAATCCGCTCACATTTGGCCAATAGAAAACTGATTAATTCATGCCAATTTCTACAAATTGATACATAGAGCCCCTTTAACATCAAAGTTTAGCTTGTAGTGACCATAGGTTATATTGAATAAGTAATAAAGGGTTTTAGTTGCACTATTAGTGGGGGATTGCTCAGAGTTCGGAGCTCACTAGTCTATTATAACTCGACTTCTTTTCGATGTTTCCAAGCGTTTAATCACATTAGCTCATATCTTATTCAGGCTCGAGCTAACTAACTCAGAATCCCTCACCCTCTACCCTGTATGGAGCAACCTCCAACTCACAGATTCTCTTCACAGCAAGCAGCGATGTGATCTTTGGCTCGGACATGGCAACAGGATGTTTGTTCTTTTTTTTTTTTTTTTTTTTTAAGTATTTTTTTGGCCTTTTTTGGCTTTATTGATAGTACAGCTGAAGAGTTTGGACAGGAAACAGGGTAAGAGACAGGGAGTGACACGCAGCAGGGGGACCCGGGCCGGGGGTCGAGCCCGGGTCCGCTGCAGAGCCTCGGCACATGGGTCGCGTGCGCTGCCGACTGAGCTATGCGGCGCCCCCAGGATGTTTGTTCTTGATGCACTATAGCTATAGCTCTAATGGTACAACTAAACTACAGAGTAGCACCAGGGAGTGTAACTTTAATATGACTAAGTGTATTTTTGGAGGAAATGTTTGCACACTGAGCTTCTTTTTATGGGCCCTAGCAATGCCGATAGTGTGTCTGTATGCAAATGATCCTATAGACCGACCAGTAACCAAGCAAAAATATTCAGTGTCGACAATGCTGCCATTAATCTCCTCTTCATTTTCTATCTGGCACCATAATCAAAAGTTTTCATCTATACAGTACTTTTCCAGTAGCAAATAAGATTCATCTTAAAAATGGTCTAGTATAAATGTATAGTAAAAAGGATTTAAAGCATCCAAAAGACAACTACAAGTAGATCAGTATCAAGTGATGTTTAGTTTCATGAGCACTCACTGCAGCTGCACTGACAGCAAAAAAAAAGCTCTGAAAGAACACTGTGACCTAGACTGGTCACCTGACACAAACCCACATACTGTCTCTGACAGCAGCTGTTCACAGGTGTGAACAGGGTGAGAAGGTCAACAGACCGTGCAGTGTGAGCTTTGCTTTATGAGACACCACGTTTTTAACTCTCTGTCATGTAAATCCCTCTGCATGTGTTTTTCTGACAAAGTAATAAATGGATCAAAAATGTTAAAATCATTATTCAGTGTAGGATTGCTTCCATACAGTGCAGGGCTTTGATGAACAAGTGCACTTAAGCTGTGGGTGTCCTTCCGAAACAACCATGGAAGTTAACAGCACGACAAAATGTGATTTTTTTTTTTTGTATTGTTATGCTGTGACTTTAGATCAAGGACACACACTGTCAATAATAATAATAATAATAGTTTTCTTCAGAGTAGCTCTAATTGATATTTTCATTAAAATAATGCTGATTCTTTTCAGGGTCACAGGGGGGCCGGAGCTGATCCCAGCTGACACTGGGCGACAGTGTGGTACACCCTGGTTAAGTCACCAGTTCATCACAGGGCTGAGGTATGACATTCATGCTCATATTCACGCCTACGGACAATAATAGAGTAACCAATTGACCTAACTTTAGGAGGATAAGCAGTTTCAGATGGAGAATAGATATAAATAATGGCTGGGATAATGTTGATGTTATGAGAGAGGTTGTTCACAAATGTTAATTGATCAACCAAAGTTTTCAGCTCATTCGCAGACAGACAAAGTTAGTTGTTTGCTGATGAACCCTTTGGACAATTGAAGAGCCAGATATTTCCATCAGGAATGAGAAAAACTGAGCATAAACAGATTGAATATTGGACTTTTTTTATCAGCTGGACAGAAACACAGGTCCAAATGAATGATTTATAGCCCAATATGTCCTGGATTTGACAACACTTTGGTCACAAGTTTGCCTTATCAACTGAAACGATGATGATGTCAGTAAGTTGCTTGATTTAAAATTGGACGAACTTATGCACTATTACTTTCGAATAGAAAAAATGCAGCCCAACAACCTGGAATCTTCTCCTCTGTCATGTTGATCATGCGTTAAAGCCTTAGAACATATAGACTATAGCTATGATAACAATCAAAAACGCAAGTATTTGTGCGTTTGGAAGGCAAATAAATGATGCTACATTGCACACACACACATTATGTATAAGCATTATACAGAGAGAAAGATAAGGGGAGTGAGCAAGAGGACACTGATTATCGGCCTCCTCATTATTGGCATCTGATGCTAGCAAGCTTGCTGATTCCCTGAGGCGAGGCTGTGGATATAAGAGGCTTTATAGACAACAGGTGAGTCCGGACATCCAGTGTCACGTCCACATCTACAAGTTCATACTTTTTTCTTCACACACTGCTCTTTAGCTAGCAGGCTAATCTGGCTCAGTTGTGCCCAAACATTTTATTTCTAACAAAGCACACCATCTTGTGTTCCTGCTCTCCCCCCACACCTGCACTGCATCACCTTCATTAGCCTAGCACCTGATGTTCTTCCCAGCCTACCAGCTCCTTTACAGCAAATATGTTGGTGATAAATCTCCAGTGTAACATGAAATTAACTCATTATGTTACCAGATAATAACTAAAACTAGCAGAGTTAGTGTTGGTGTAAATTTTGGGAGTTACACAGTTTCACACTAAGTGTGTTAACCTTGACCACACATTTATTCACGGTGAAGAAATGGAGATTTTTGCAGTCGCCATTTTTCCTCTCATTGTGGTAAGTTAAACTCTCTCAAAGTTCATGTCCTACCTCAATGTTAGAACATGTTTATTTAGAATAATGTTAGGTGAAGTTTTTCGTCGGAGTGTCTAATCGCTAGCATAAAGTCTGTATAGCATGTAGTTAATTTAGCTCTGCGCTTTGCAATGAGACATATAGTGGCGGAGCGCCTGGGCTGAGGTGAGCTAATTGCTGGCCGGAGACACTGAGGCAGGAGACATCTGCAGGACCACTTCCTTACTCTGTGTGAGTGCAAGGGAGCATTATAGCTGGTTGTAGCTGCCCAAGATAGTCAGCACAGGTGGGTAACCACCACCGACATGTGACTGTGAAGGGATGTCTGATTCAGAATTGCCCTACCTTCTGATTCTTCTCTTTCTAAATTCTGACTGTTCGGTTTTCTTAAGTTTTAATTATTCTATGAATTCATTGTGAAAGGGGTTACTGTTATTTGCTGATTATGAAGAGTAACTTTGATTATGTCTCTGTTTTTGCCAAGGATAACTTTTATGTCTGGCAAAGTGGCTCTGGATTTCTGGCATGGTGGCTTAAAAGACTGAGAAAGACTGTACTTAGGAACTAAGGAACCGAAGTTGCAAAATGTGGGAGATATGGAAGTGAATCTGTACCATAATTCAAATTAAAAGGGATTAACAGAAATGCTTTTTCATTTTCAGAATATAGCTGCATTTTTTGACTCATAAATCAAATGAGTAATAAATCATCCAAATTTCATTTTCTTCCTCAAGAATAAAGAAAGGGACATTTAAGATTTAATTTTCAAAAGATGCCCCAGCAAATTCAATTCACCAAAATTCAATTTGAAATGTCAACTTTAAAAGTAAATTAACTACCTGACCCGCAAATTCACCATTGTTCAGAAATCACCTAATCTCAATATTTTACCATTCACAGTCTTCATATTTAATGTTAACTGTTGTCATTTGTTAAATTATCATTTCATTTTATTTATTCTGTATTATTTTAGTCAGTAAACATATATAATCGTATGTCCTTGCGTGTGCACGTTTAATTTGACATGATCAATGGATCCAAGTAAAGAAATTACTACTTCAGAATAGGAGTTTGAATATAGATTTTGAAATTGAATAAACTGATTTGAACTGTTCAAGCCAAACTTGTACAGTTAGAATTTTGAAATAATTCCCTCCAGCTTATTCCAATAGACAGAACAACAGAGGTGGTGCCCCATTTACGAGTGTTATTAATCGCCAGTGATTAATTACCATTATTATCAAGTAGTTCATCTCCTACATGGAGAAGTGGCATTCCTCCTATAAAGGAAAGGTGATCAGAGAAGCAGAGTACCTTTCCTCCTCCTCAGGGCTCCAGAGTTTACTAAAGTCTGCAAAGAATCAGTACTGTGAGGAATCATCTGAGGATCATCCATGTTTTCATTTAAAATTAAATGATTTTGAATGTATTGGGTCATAAACATGATGTAACTTAACACAGCTCAAAAAGCCTGTAGAGGTCATTTTCACAAGTCAAAATTTAGTTATTCAAATAAAGGTGACCCTGGACTTTTTCCCCCTTTTACAGGATGGGACAGTGATGTGGCAAATTTCCCACTGCTCTTTCATATCCTACCACCTCAGCCCATGAAAAAGAAACATCTGACTAATTTTCTTACCCCAACCGCCACCCCAGTCCTGCTGGAGCTTAGAAGAACACATTCAGAGCCACCAGGAGAGCCATCAGTAGCCACTCTTTCTGGCTTCTGGGACCAGCAAGCAGGCCATCAGCTCTTTCTACATTGTGATGGATAAGAAGTGTAAGCTATGATAGTGCTCTCAGCAATGTATACACATTTCTCCAGACAACAGTCTATGGTATTGATGTGGAAACCACCAAAGCCCAAAGGTAAAAGAATTAAGAGCCAAGCTCATGAACAAAGTACAGGAGTCAAAATTGTTAATCTTTAGGTTTAACATGGATTTTATCTTGGAAGAGGTTTCACATCTGTGCGCGGTCTATAGAAAGCTTAAAGGCAAATGTGTTAGCCACATTCATGAATAGGAGCTCAGAGCAACATTCTTGAAAAATGTATAGTTGTCCCTGGCAAAAACGTTTTTGTGCTCAAGAAGGATGTTCATTGCAGTTCAAAGGTTTTGCAGTTTTTCGAAAGCATTTAAATAGTTGTCGTAGCATTGGTAACATGGGCCCAAGCAAGGATGTCAATGTGCAAACACCACATCAATCAGACTTAAGTGAGCAGATCTCACAAGAAGAAACCTCTGATATGGACCTGGATGGGATAAATCATCCCTCTACATCTCATATGTCAAAAGACCAGGCAAAAGAAATGTGTGCTTCAAAATCATAGCAAAGTTAGAGGGAAGTGGTGTTGCCAACAGTGTTGTATCATCTGTTGTTGAAAGCATGGAGGAGTGTGTCAATGAGGTTCATGAAAATCTTAAAGAACAAGTATTGAGTGCTGTGCCTGTCACAAATCCCAGTAGAAGTGCAGTGGAGGATGTCTTCAGTAAAACTTACAATCTATTTAGTGATTTAAACACCAATTCCAAATGGAGTAAGTATTTTACTGAGAAATGGGGTGTTGTTGAACCGGTGGAGATTCATTTAGGAGTAAGATATGATTCAAAGAGAAACAAAGTATCTGGAAGATATGAGCAGGTACCAGTAAAAGACACTTTCATTTATGTTCCCCTTTTAAAAATATCAGTTTATTTAAAAAAAAAATAAAATAAAAAAATAAGCAATTCTGTCATGAAATTAGTAAATCTGCTGCTGAAAGTGATTTATACCAAGATTTCTGTGATGGAAAATACAATAGGCAACACCCATTATTTTCAAGATCAAGAAATGCTTTGCAAATTCAAGTTTATTATGATGACTTTGAAACATCTAATCCACTAGGGTCAAAACAAGGCACCCAAAAGCTTGGATGTTTACATTTTACACTCCACAATTTGCCACCATGTTTGATGAATATTCATCCTATTTCTTTGTTTCATTCCCAAGATGCAAAAAAATATGGCCTTGACAAAATGCTAAGTCTATTTGTAGAAGATGTAAAAGTCTTCGAGCAAAAGGGAATGAAAGTGTCATTTACTGAACAGCCTCTCTGTGGTACCATTTCACAAGTAATAGGTGACAATTTCGGTCTGAACTCAATTCTTGGTTTTGTGGAATCTTTTTTTTCTGCAAACTACTACTGCAGGATGTGTCTTACTGACAAAGTATCAGCTCAAACAGTGTTTAGTGAAAATGATCCACGTGTGACTTTATGCACCAAAGTAACCAATGAGGAGCATTACAGTTATCTAATGGAAAACACAAGAGAAAATTCATGCTTTGGGATTAAACATAATAGCTTACTCAATACCTTGGTATACTTCATTGTATCAGATAATGTTGTGTTTGACATAATGTATGATATCTTAGAAGGTGTAGCACAGTATGAAGTTAAGTTGTTTGAATATTTGAATTGTAATTTTATTTCCAATGAAATCATACTCCAACGTGTATATGCATTCAACTATGGCTTTACGGAAAAAAGAATCGTTCAACGCACATTAAATTGTTTTGCTCTGGCAACAGTATTGGGCTTAATGCTAATCAAACATTATGCCTCATTTGGAACCTCCCACTAATCTTTGATGTTGTCCCAGAAGGTGACAGACACTGGCATCTCTTGATAATATTGCTGCATATCATTAACATTGTATTTTCCCCATGTATGACAGAGGGAATTAAAAACATCTTATAGAAGACCATCATCGGTTATTTAAAGATGTGTATCCTCAAAATAATTTAATCCCAAAACATCACTTCATGATCCATTATCCTGAGTGTATACACAAAATTGAAGCAAAACACAAATTCTTCAAGTCCAGCATTAAAAACTTCATAAAGGTTACAAAGTCCCTTGACAAAAAACACAAAATATCTGTAGCTGGGAGTCACTGTCTGCCAAATTGAGTCTGGGCCCATCAAAACAAAAATGTGTCAAGTGTCACAACTTGGGTTAACCATAATGGTGCTGAATATCACACGGGTTGTTTGCACAGATTTTGTTCATGAAATGCCAGTGTTCAGCAAGACTGAGATGCCAACAAGTGTGAAGTGTATTTTTTGATGTCAGAAATGGAGACTACATTTGTAGAGCATTTTCATGCTTTTCAGGTTTGTTGATCAAGTGCATGATGTTTCAATTATTAGACCTCACGAGTTACGGTACATTAAGCCCTTTGATGTCCAAATGTCTTATGGTACACACTCATTTTTCTATGTTACACCAGACAGCTGTATTGTCCAAGGTAAGCAGAAGTATTGAGCTGCCTCATGTTTTTGGTATGATTATATTGTACAATATAATACAATGCATATAACATACGATGCATTTTTTGTGCCCTGTTTGTTTGAAAGCATGTTGTGGTCAAAATAAAATCATTTTCATTGCGTTAACTATTTGGAGTGATGACTGTAAATACGTGGTGGGAGGGCTAGACTATTATTGTACAATCTAACTATAATGGTGTGAATTCCTGTAGATAGTCATAAACTGTTATGTAATTTTTTTTGTTAGCTGTACACCAATGAATTGTTAACCAGTTACTCCGTGTGTGAACTTTTGTTATCCATTGCATTGTTAATAATTTAAGCCATAATAGTTATTGAGTAACACTGACCAATGTTATTATTTATTACAGTGTTAATAATGTACACTATAATAGTTATTAGATAACACCAACCAGTATTAATAATGTACTCTACAATAGTTATTAAATGTCACCAACCAGTGTTAATATTGAACACTATAATAGTTATTGTATAAGACTAGTTAGTGTTTATAATTGTAACTCTTTACAGCGGTTCCCGTATATAAACTGGGTCTGTGTTAATTTTAACTGTTGTTAAGAGTGTTAAATTTACATTTTCAAATTTGCTGTGTTCCCTGCTCCCAACTCATCACCCTCACCTGTGGTTCTGCGCCTCTGTCCACCTGCACCTCATCCACTTATTAACCTCATTTTTACTTAAGTCCAGTCTCAGTTGAATCATCTGTTGCTGTATTCATTAAGCACCCTAGTGCTGAGAGTTGCTCCTACTCCAGTGAGTTAATGAAACGCACAGTTTAGACTGTGTAGGGTAATGTTTGTGGTCCATCTCATTGGAGATCTGCTCGCATCCTAACCCCCAATACAATAACTCTACAACAGCGGAACAGAGTCAACAGTAAACTGTAAAATTGTAACTTTGATCACACAGCAACTACAGGACACTGGAGTCTCCCTCGTCACGCTTCGCCAGTGTGCTTTCTTTAATGTGCATGTACAGTTTGTAGAGTGTGTGTTACAAGTTATTGAACAGATGTTCGTTACATAAAATTATATTCGTTAATACACCAATTCTATGATTAAGGCTATCAATTTCACTGTTAATTTTATGCACATTATTGCCAAAATTGCACTTTTATTTTTATCTACTTTTTTATCAACCAATTGTGTCACACCTAAGATAACAGTTTCAGTCCCCTTCTTGCTCAGAGTTGGTAGGTCTCCTCGCTAGAAGCTTTTCAGCAAAGTTGAGAGCTCACTGAGAGAATCCTCTGGATACTTTGTGACTGCTTGTCCTGCTGTTCAGTTCTGCTGTTCCTGTGGTTTATTTTGTATAAGCGTTCTGCGAGTGATCTGCCGGCCCGCCGCCTCTCGTGTTTGGGTCCACCATCTTCTTCTCTCAGCTTAACAACGCCATCTAATACAGCAAACATTCCCAGGGCAGGGCATTTACATATGATACTAGCTTTCTAAATCATCACAAATTCAACTTACTTAAAGGCACACCTGGCCAGCTCCTTCCCCCTGATTACAATGCATTAATAAACAGCATTAGTATGCTGATGTACATCTGCTGCTGCATTAATTATGGACCCCTAGCTCACATCCAGTAGTGTTGCAACCCACTGGGAAAACTGAGCACTGATGACTATATACTTCTACGGGATGAAATATTGTAATAACGGTTTGATTTTTTATAGTTTGTTATTGAACATAGTTGTAATTTCATATCTCACAACCCTGCACATTGCACAATTACATTTATTTCCCATTTATTATATATTGCACGTGTCACAGCATGTTTATTTTTATTCTAATAGTTTTTTATTATATTTCTATTCAAATAGAATTTAGTTGCCATATGCTGAGTGAATCATGTTAATGACCTGGACAGTAGACAGAGAGGAGGAGGAACAGGAGGTGAGTGTGAGGGGACACGAGGAGTGTGACACACCGATGAGACGCTGGAGAGGTGAAGAAGAGGAGAGCATCAGACAAAGAGTTCACACTGTTTGTCCCACTTCAGATGTGTTCATTACATCTTAGATTATCTCCGTAAATTAGTTATCGCCTCCTTTTGCGATCATAAAAGGTGATGACTCATCTTTCTTTTGTGGACGATCAGGACATGAGATAAATTTGTTCGGTGCAGTTGTGGAGGAGCAAAGAGACAAAATTGCTTTTTTTCTCACTAGAGAGTAAGGATGGCAAGAGAAAAATATATATTTCATATTTTACGCCATTTTGATTACTAACTTTTTGATGGAGTAAGATAATGTAGAACCGCCTTGAGATCTAAATCGCTTCCTAAAACTCACTTTATCTCATGGCCTTTTATTAAAGGAGGATGTTCTTTGTAAAAACATTACATTGTTCTATCCTGTTAAATATCTTAGATTGCATGTTTGGGGATTTCTTACTTTAAAGCACTTTGTTACATTGTTTGAGAAAAAAACATGGTATATACTGTAAATAAACTTGTTGTTTTTACTGCACCCTGATTTTTTAAATCAAAGACCATACTTAAATTGAAATGGCAACTTGTTGATCACTGTGTCTTAAGGACAAACGTTGAAAAAATGCAAAAACTGGTTTCACGGCCGAGAAAAAGGAATGGAAACCCTCATCGTGAGCTAGTCTCCAGCACTCTCTACTGTGGCAGCTACAATCAGAATCAGTCCAACCTGCTCTACGTGTTTCTTGTCTTTATATACAGTATATATTTTTGTCAGCTCCCTCTCCTTTGCTGAAAGTGTGACAAAAAAGTCAACTTATTTAATTTCTACTCTACAAGATGGCAACATTGCAGTGATTTCCCAACATGCTTCTTTGGGAAGACTTCAGTCCTCCACTGGGAGAGGAAGGCATACTGAGGAGTGCAAATGTTCCAGCAAAGTGAAATATTGCTTTAAGCCTTGGAGAAAGAGAAGTGACAAGCAAAAAGTAGCACTGGGCCGCTGTGTATAGGCTACTGCTATCTACATGAAAAGCATTGGAAGCAGAGAATCCCAGTTGTTCTGCAAATAATGCAGCAGAAAACAGTGTGGAGCTGTTAGCTACAAACAAAGAGTGACTTTTTATTCACAAAGAGCTAAAAAAAAAAAAAAAAAAACAACACCATATGGAAGCAGTTAGAACACAACACATGTTCAGTATGGAAGCTACCCTCTTAAAACAAGCTCAGAACAAACATACTCTTCCTCTGCATCAAGATGTCACAATGACTTGTGTTTGTTCGACTCTGCACTCACTTGAAGAATTCGGAAAAATGTATGGAAGTATGTTGAGGGCAAAAGATTCAATAGAGCACAAAACTAATCTGCCGCTCAGTGCAGGTCAACATTTTAGCCACAGATTCAGTGAGCAAAATCCGATTTGTGGGTGCCATCTTGTACACACATCTTGTTTGCTTTCTAAATTTCCTCCACTGCACAAGCAAGAGGTAGACTGCCATTTTGCATGCTGAAACAGCACACACACACACACACACACACACACACACACACATATAGATGTTAGGGTTGAGTCTTATTGAACATTAAAGACCTTGTGATTATTTAGGGCATGAGATATATGCATCATCAGTGTTGTACAGCCACGTCTGCGCAGTTAATCCAAGTTAAGCCAAATTCTGGCGATCCAACTGATCAATTGCCGACACCTAGTTTACTCATAGAGGTATTCCAGATGTGAGCCACAGCTATTCTGAAAA
The DNA here is from genome assembly GCA_030272975.1 of Sparidentex hasta. NCBI lineage: Eukaryota > Metazoa > Chordata > Actinopteri > Spariformes > Sparidae > Sparidentex > Sparidentex hasta. Next base: position 16,392 of record JARJLU010017869.1, on the reverse strand, counting down.
TGCTGTCATTGTAAATGTAGGAACCGCACAATCACAATTATTGTTAATAATATGTATTTTTAACTATTACTTTTTAAAATCCCACGTAACATTGGATCTGATCACATTAAACCAAACCACCCCATATCAGGCTCATTAGGGTTAGGGTTAGCATTAGGGGCAGCATTCAACTCGCAAGTGACCATGAGTTACCTTCATGAACCTTTTTTTGTCTAATAGTCTTAATGACATTCTGTTAAAAATGTCCTTAAAAAAACTGAAAACATTGCATTCAGAAAATCATACCAGAGATAGAAGTCAACATGAAGCTAAAGTCACTGTGATAAATAGAACTACCTTTGAATTTCTGATTTCAAAATGTTGTGGTTCAGGTTTTGCTGGGTTTGGGTACCAACATTCCTTGGGTAGGTTCAGGTAAACGTCCTAGTTTGGATTAAAATCGGTCCTTTGTTAAGTGGCAAACCCATCATCACGGTTTCAATAACAAAGATGAGGAACAGCAATCCAACATTATCCAAAAAAATATTGGTTTGTTAAACATGTTTTCTCATTTTTCCTAGCTACAAAAGGTGCTAAAGAATCCAGTTTGGCAGCCTCTTGACTTTCAAAAGACTGATTCTGATTCCAACACCCAGACAAATGCAAACGGCATCATCTAAAAGAGAATGACCTTGGAACACAGTTTTTTTAACACAGGGGAGCTTTTTGCTGACTTACATAACACGATGCAGTTAGTTATCTGTATGAGACATTGGGTTTGCTGTTCCTGAGCAAAGAACAATCGGATTTTGATGAGTGTACATGTACAACTTATCCTAACAGTCATGCTGAACTAACACAATATCTGCTGCGTAAACAAAAGGATATTATAGTGCTGTACGTGTGAAAACTTGCAGCCGACTACAAGTGAAAGAGTACATAGAGAGTATTTAGTTTATACAGCAGAGTTTACAAAAGTCAAAATATAAGCACAAATTAATGAAAGGCATGTATGGTGCAACATATCCATGGCTTGCAGAAACATCATGTACATTGCCAACAAAGTATTTTGGTGACAGGTTAATTCAGTCATGATGGCAGAGCACAAATACTGTATGTTTCAGCAGGCTTGGAGCCTCAACAGAGGAGACAGTGATATAAGTGTCACTGTCACAGTACAGAATAGATCTGGAGCACAGTTACAGGTAAACCTTTTTAACAAGGTGCTGCACGGACTGTTTGAACAAACAGCATGTCCTGTCGGGGTTAAAGCTTAGCAAACCATGCACTCCAGATGCCTTCCATCCAATGTAATGAGTCCCAGCTTACCCCCACCCCGACTCTCTGTGGAAAACTGGATGAAAACATCCAGGTTTACATGCATAAACCCGGACCTGATATCAAGATTTCTCCGAAACATGATCCAAAGTTCATTTTACCATTACACTTCTCTTAGCTGACCAGAGCACAGCAGGACTGCACACAAAATATATGATAATAGTACAATGCGGTTCGCTTCCTCAATATCTCAACTACATCCTGTAGAACAGGGAATAGAGACCGTTTAGTTGTTTGTCTGTCTGTGTGTGTGTGTGTGTGTGTGTGTGTGTGTGTGTGTGTGTGTGTGTGTGTGTGTGTGTGTGTGTGAGTGTGAGGCGGATGTCGTTCCCCCTTGTGCACTCAGAGGCTGGTAATTGGAGAGATAGAGAGATTGCTGACACATGACTTGTTCTAGCTGGGAGGGTTGGATCTGCCGTTTTTATTTCAGTCCTTCATTTTATTCATGTCCACTGGGCAGAGGAGCAGAGACCAAAGCCCACTTTCTAGCTACTCCCACTTAACCATCCTTGGACTAAATTGGCTCTCAGTTCGGTCAGCTCGGAACACTGGCAGAGGCCACGACTCACATAATGATGACAAGGCCTTTATCCATCAGAATTGTTTAACTGGATATGAGAGGCTGTTGTACATTATTTTTTCATATATTTGAATAAAAAGTAAATCAGAGTTATTAAAGTAAGGGTACCATTATGACAAAGTGGGCTCTAACTTGATACAGGAAGTCAACTGTGAACTTTGTGCACTTCTGTTTGCTTTTCCACCGGATCAGAAGAAACAAAGGTCAGGTCAGGGGGCAGGGGGTCGCTTCTTTTCACCCCTGCCCTTTAAAAAGTCTTTGCATGTCACTGCTGCTGACAAAATGACACTAAACTGTTCCTGTTTTCATCTTATAGTAGGATCTCTAATGCTGACAATCAAATCTCTTGTCTTTGTTTCTGTTTTGTGCCAGAGCACACAGAGCAAGAAGGATGGACAACTTTTGAAGAGAGTTCTGATTTGCACCAGAATAATTCAGATACTTGCAAAAACAATAACTGCTTGAACTACAGTGTTCACACTGTTAAGTGAATTATTAAAATGAGCTTTTCTAATACAATTTTGCATTCTGGATTTTCTCATATAGCTTTCTTTATGTTTTCACAATAACTGAAAAACAATAATGAAAAATGTGGTATGAGAACAATGCTTCACACAAGGTTGTGTTCTATGTAGCTTTGGCACTTGCGTACTGCAGTTTATCAGCAAACCAGTGCCATTACTGAAGCATGTGACAGTGTATATAATTGCTTAAAGCACCGGTGAGAATGGTTAATTGGTGAATTGAAAACAGTCCAATTTGTCTAAAAGAAAATTAATCTGAAAAGAGTGACAAATGATTCAATTTTGCAGGCAGTGCTGAGCAGTGTTGTTTTTTTACACAGCCATTTCTCTCTGGTGATTGTCAGAGAGTTGAAGGTGAAAGAACGCTGTCGAATCGCTCAGCCTCTCTGTCACTTTGTCTCAGAATGAGTCACCATCCAGGCATTAACACACAGCAGATGATATCCCACTCAGCCTGACAGGAATCTCTAACAATGACAAATGCATGTGTTCATTTTACCCCCTCCTCTCTTATTCCACCCCTGCAGTACTTGACTTGACCCTGATTCTCACCTGCTTTTATATCTTTCGGTCTCTTTATTACTCATCTCATGCTCCTATCTATTTCAATCTACTTTCTGTCTGATACTTCACTGCTCTCCCTCTCCACATCTGCCTGATCCTTGAGTGCCGTCCCTTACATCTGAAGCCATTATGTATTGAGACATTTAACTTGTGCTCTTATTTATTGCCGTGGCAATGCATACAAAAAAATCTGTTGTTCAATGCTCGTGTCCTGTGAGATTGTCAGTCTCTATTTGCAATTTATCCATTCTCCTTCAGTATTCATCCCTCTCTTTTACCATCATCCTTTTTACTCATCTGTCGCTCTCTCTGCCCTCTCACCAACCCTGTCTCTCCCTCTCGGTCTGATTCACGGTGTCAGTGTCTGTCCTCTCTCCTCTGCAGCCTCGAGGCAAACATCACAAACCTTCCACTCTCCCTTGCTTCACAAACCTTCATTTTTCCTCTTTACCTCACTTGATCCTATTTCCTCTGTTGTAGTGATGCAAAGGCCAGGAACTGTCCAAAAATGAAGCTGGGTTACTGTGGGTACACCACAGAAACTTTGGAGGAGGAGACAAATGCAATAAACAAAATCTGTAATGTTGGAAACAAATGATTCCAATATTTTGTTTCAGTTGGCCGGAGGTAAAGAACAAGACCAGGGATATAACAGATTAAAAAGACTTTCTGCGAAAACATATAACAAACAAATAATGAACTAAGGATAAAACATGTGATTTCCCATTTGAATTACATATCTTAAATGTTCTATGTATGAGATTTTGAAAATTAATATAGAAACTAACAAACAATTTCTATCTTAAGATATAGTGGAGATATGACATCCCAAACAGAGAGTAAAGTCACACTCCCTCTGTGTGTGAGAGCCTCTCTGTTCTTTATTTTGGTGGTGGCAAGCATGTGAGACCCTCCTGTGAAATAATGAAACTGTGAAACCTTGCACGTTTATGAAGAAGCTAAAAGAGCGATGAGCGACCTTCCACACAGCGTTGTAAAAGTGAGAGTGCAGTTTGAAGCATCCAGCTGAAAACCTTCACATTCAGCTGAAACCATCAAACTTTAGCTGCCCAAAGCATATTTTACTTGATGCTTCTGGTAGCCTGTATTAGCAAACTGGCAAGCAAATTATTGTGTCACATGGATTTAGCTCACTCAGCTGAACAAAGAAATGGCTTCTTGCTACACTGAATATAAACGAGAGCACTAACACCACGATATGACTCAAGTGTTTTTAAATCCTGGTTGTTGCAGAGAAGTTCATGGCATCACATTTTTCCTCTGTGCTCAGCCCACTTTCAGCTGATGAGAAGAGATCAAACAAAAACACGGAATAAAGATATCTCTGATATTATATTAGTGTTTTCAGTTTACAAAATGTAACTTTTGCCACAGTTCTAATCTTTGGTGAAGTAAATAGTTTCTCTGCTTTTGAAAGAGAACAGCCAAATGGCTGACGGCGAGCATTAATCGCACCGATGAGACTCAGAGGTTCAGAATTACTCATGCTGTTACTAAGAGGCGGCTGCTTTATTTCATAAAACCTCTTCCTCCCTCTGTCAAGCACCCATAGACACTCACACAGCAAGACCATGGCATGGGAAATCAATAAATGAAAAAGGCTTCAAACTGCTGTCCCAAAATGAACCTCTAGGACTGTCATATATGAAAACACAAAGACACACACACATGCACACAAACATGCCCAAACTGTGTACCCCAATACACCCACTATATCCAATTAATGTCAGTGTCTGCTTTGGTCTGCCTTCACTACAACATGGACCTCTGCTGTTGCAGTCCTATTGGTCCCACTGAGCTAGACAAAATCCATCAATTTACCAATCCTACTGAATCCATTTTGAAATGTCTCCCTCTGTCTGTCTTCCTCTTAATCAATCCCTTTCATGTCTGAACAGTTATGGGGCTTTCGACTGTATTGTTAAAATATTCTAGATGAGTGTTTAGTATCATCACTGCCCTGCAAGGTTTGAGCCGCCAGATGGAAATAGTCCAAGATGTGATTATTGAATCTCCGTCCCTGGATGAGAGGGAATATCACTCTGACTCTGTCTCCCTTCTTCTCTTTACTTCTCTTCTTCGTCCCGCCCGGGTCATGTGCAGAGGAGAAAAAAAAAGGAAAAAATCTTCTGGCAGCAAGTTGTTCAGAGTTTACACAAGTTCTTGAAATTTTACCCCATACTGTTCACTATCAGGCCATGAGCACCAGTGTGGACCGCAGCTCAGTATGAAGCAGCTGGAGCCCTAAATCTAAAGCCAAGGTTCTTGGGGAAATGGTGAAAGCGAGTATTTTCCCATGCCCCTGCATGACCATAAGGTATTGTGAATACACACAGCACTTAAGGTTACTGCTGACACAGCTTTAGGACAGGACCCCGATGCAACAGCTGTATAGAAAAGTACATGGTAAAGCGGCTGTGACCCTTGACTGAGTGACCACAGCTGGCTGTGAAGACCAGACCAAACGGCATTCACCAGGAAAGGGTTCAGCCCGTATATAACCACCTATTATTGCGTGACACAAATTTCGTACTTGGGTCATGTGACTGGGCAAGCTCCCTCCACTGAAAAAGACCACACGATGAGATAGAAAGCTCGGGAACAAAGCTAGTGATGGACCTTTAGCCGAGTTCTTTTGGTCGAAACAAGGGAAGTTTATTATTTGCGGCTGGAGATTACCTGGATTATCTTGGATTCAGTTCAATGGAGAAACTCAGATATGCAACATCCATCCGTCATTTAGAAGTGAAAAAGTTGAACTCTCAGAGTTACAGTATGACAAGCTAAAAGGGATTAGCAAACCAAACGATCCCTATACAGACACTGCGTGGTCTCATCCAGCCCCCTACTGTGTTGCTGTCAGTGTCTGTCTCTCCTTTGTTTCCACTTGTCAGCTCTCAAGAGAAAACCAGAGGGAAACAGTTCCAGGATGGAGAAGACAAGTGAAACTGAGTGCGGTCTGTCCAAGCTAAAGATATCTCTGCGTCAGTCTCCCTCTCCCTGTGACTGTCACTTGCACTCTCTATCTCCATCTGTCTTACTTTGTCTCCCCTTTGTGTCTTAAACTGTGTAAAGTTTGGCACGCAAAAGTTTCAGTTCAAACTAAAGTCAGAACGGGGACGGATGATGGCGGAGACAACTTTTTTCTGAATTCTTTGAAAGAAAGAGTAATGCTACGGCACTAAGACTGAATATTGGCACCGTATAGGATTTTAAATGCACTGATGTTGGGATGACTCATCCTACCTCATGTCTTTATGAGTTGAAATCAGATTAGTGACTGCACAGGCTGCATCATTCTGGGTGTGTGTGCGTGTGTGTGTGGGGGGGCACTTAATGTTTTGTCTAATGCTGTGATATTTGTTCAATAACTTCGTTTATGAGCAGATCCCAGCAAAGTCAATGATGTCTCCAAGAGGCTCAGCTATACTTTGTGTTGAGCAGCTGTGTTAGCTGCACCAAGTTAGAGATCTGTTGAGACACATAAAAGGTGGATTTACACATAAGAATGGATTCTTACCAATGAGCACTGTCTAATCCAGGGGTCACCAACATGGTGCCCGCGGGCACCAGGGAGCCCCCAAGGACCACATGAGTAGCCCTCAGGCCTGTTCTAAAAATGAAAACTGAATATTGATATTATTTGTCTCCCAGGTTGTTAAGTCATTGTTGATAATTATTGTGAGAAATCATTAGCGTGATCTGTGTCTTCACATAGATGAGTATCATTAATCATTAATAATCATATGTAACTAAAGGCAAACTAAGCAAATTTGTTATTTCAGAAGAGTGTATCAAACTGGTAGCCCTTCGTATGACTCAGTAGCCATGAAGTAGCTCTCAGTTTCAAAAAGGTTGGTGACCCCTGGTCTAATCTGTTGCCCAAAATGTTGGGCTATCTCTTACAACCAGTGTGGGTGTAGTTACTAATAAAAATGTAATCCATTACACATTACTAGTTACATTTAAAAAAAAAAGTAATGCCTTACTTTACTTTGTTACTCGCTGCTTAAAGTAATTATTTACACTACTTGTTACATTATTTTTGGATTACTGCATGACATCACCTGAGATGCACCATACCTTAATTGCCAGTTAACACTATAAAAAAATACTATAAAAAATACTATACTATTAAAATTAAACAAGATGCCTAAATCAGCATGAATCTTTATTTTAAAAAGAGGACATGCACACGTTCTCATTTATGTTCTTTAATTCAAAGAACATTTCACAGAAAGAATGTGTCAGAACAAGGCTTCAGTACTAGCAGTATGCAAAATGTCTCAAAATAAAATGTATCATTTAAATTTTCATCGGAAACCTGTATCATCATACATGTCTTTCTATCTAAAGGCCATTAGATATGTATCATCAAACTTAAATTCTTTACAACACAACATAACTTAGAAGTGGTTGTTTTAACCATTTAGTGTAATTATGCAGTTGTTCAAAATAATATCTGTGAATAAAATAAGTCTCTGGCCCTCATGATTAATAGATTAGATTAGATGATGATGAGGATTCAAAGGAAAATAACATTGAATATGAAATATAATTTGAACTGTATTTAAAAGGCCAAACTCACTGTAGCTCACTCAAACTCTGGCCTTACAGCTCAGTTTTCCATTTTACTAGACATTCCTATCAAAGAAGTGGTTTTATCTCATGGGGAAGAGTCTTTTTCAAAACCTTTATCAGACATTCTGTTCCTCCTCTGGGTCAGCACAAGACTGCCCAAGCTAAAGAGCCTCTCAACCGGTGCACTAGAGGGAGTGGCTGTGTTGAATTTCATGGACATAGTCTTCATCATGGGGAAACAGTTCAGGATCTCCATCGGTGACCCTGACTTCAAATATTTAATGACCTCAGTGTCGGAGTTGTAGGGGGCTAGATCCTCCTCATCAAAATCAAAAAAGTCATCCTCGCTTCTGCTGGGTGTGTGGAGTGTGATAATCCTGCTCGTTGCGTAAGCACGCATAGAAAGGGATGTTTGATTTATGTTTTCGGTCCTCCCGTAAAGAAGCGCAAGTAACAAGATCATTTTTGATTTGCAATGTGATTGCTGACGTTATCAAGAGTAAGGGGTTACATAACTGTGTTACAGATAAATGTAATCTGATTACAGTAACGCGTTACCCCGAACACTGCAACAAATCCCATTTTTTATTTAGCTAGCTTGTGTTGTGAGCATTGTCTTTCTACCAAAACAATGGAAAATAATAAATGTCAGGAGGAATCAAACATAGAAGTAGATAAGCAGTTTAATGCCGTTCCCAGGAGCTAAAGCACTCCCACTTTTCACTTTCCAAGTTCATGCCTTTGTCCTGGTTTTCAACAGGGTTGCAGTTTGAATCAAATTGTTACAAAATAAGGAAAACAAGGAAAGAAAGAAATTATCAATGAAATGTTGAACTTCATCGTGCAGACTCGTACCCATCAGACCAGATGAACTCATTACTGAAATCAGCAGGTTGTCAAAACGCCTGCAGACAGAACAGCTTTAAAGCAGATTCCATACAAAGAAAAACATCATCGTATCATCAGGATGTTTTGGTAAAGGACAGAAGTTAACAAGCTTTCTTCTGCGAGTGAGCCATTTCCTTTTCCTTCAGTCTGGGAAGAGCTGGGTCACTGTTTAATTCAATATCACTTTAGAGGTATAGAGGTATAATTAAAGGGATTCTTTGTGTTTTTTGAAGCAGGGTCATATAAAGTACATATCTATATATCAGTTTGGAGAAGTAGAAGCCGCTCCAGTCCAGACGCTCAGCTTTGCGTGTTCATTTTTTCCTCAACTTTTTGATCAGGCGCGTGTCTGATGAATTATTCTCCTACCCATTCCTAGTTTTGGCAGTCTTCCAGCATAATCACATGCTAAATGACCACCAAACACATATTTAGCTGCCTTTACAGCATTCATGTTAGCTGGAGTTACATTAGCCTCACGGTAATATGTCAGCTTGTAGCATTACATAACTAGTTGGCTACAGCTGATAAAATCTGCTAGTGATGGCTGTTATTTCAGTTGAGAAAAAAAAAAAAAAACACAATTCATCAGTTTAAATAACTACTTTATACAATGCCATAGTTACTGCTTGTAAACTTTGATGTGTGTGTCTTAATATTAAAGAGCTTGACAGGTAGAGCAACAAAAACTGAAGTCTCACCTGTCTTCCAAGCTTTCATTCAGCTACATGGGTCATGAGGGATTAAATGCCAAACTGCTGACAAATCACATGAAAGGTACATAATGAAAAAAAAGTATTTTATTGATGCTGAGTGAAATCCTTAAAGGCTTCCTCTGGATGGGCGTCAGTGGTTCATATACAACATGGTAACATTTTTTAGACTGTTCTGCTTTTATGTATGCTTTGTACAGTAAGGAGACAAAGAGAAGAGAAGCAGAGGAAAATCATTATTAAACAGCAGCCTATTTCAAAATCAAAGATGATGTTTAAGTGGCTATTTCCTAACCAATCTGTTTCCTCCCCTTAATCAACCTCAATCAGAGATCACTGTCAAAGCATTGAGCGGGTATGAAGCCCAAAGGAGAGATCAAGGAAGAAATTATAGCAAAGGAGGAAAATGAGGGGAAATAAGTAATTAAATAAAGAAGCAATTAAGAAAGGAGGATGGATACTTTGATATAAAGATGTGTAATGCCAGAAGAGAAAACAAGAAGGATTGATTCCTGTCAATCCAGTTTAATTTGAGAGCTATTCAACTCCCCATGTGTGACTGTTACACTGTTTTGTGTCTGGCTCCTTAGAGATGCAAAACTTACACACAAACTGACTGAACCAGAGGGACACTGCTTCAGTTTTAGTAAAACACTCAAAGGAAAATAATGTCCACAACTTTGTTACAAGAAACAAATCATGAGAAGTTCCTTTATATAGAACAGCTCAGGAGGTAGAGCAGATCGTCTACTAATCGGAAGGTGCCTGGTTTGAATCTTGGCTCCTCCTAGCTGCGTGTCGAAGTGTCCTTAAGCAGGATATTGAACCCCGAATCACTCCTGATGAGCAGCTGGCACCTTGCATGGCAGCCATCGGTGTGTGAATGTATGGGTAAATCTGACAAGCGTTGTAAAGCGCTTTGAGCAATCAGCAGACTGGAATAGCGTTATAGGAATACCATTCCATTTACAGTGATAACAATTAGAGTTTACCAAGGTGCTGTGCACGTTTCTCAGAGCCAAAGGTGGCACAAATAGTTTGATTATTGCAATATGTAATTCAGTTTAGAGATATGAATCTGTGGCGATTAAGCCCCATTGTGACATCCATTATATCTCAAGAGGGACAGTGAAGCCATTAGCCAGTAGACACTGGTGATAGTGATGGGAGGGAGATGAATGGCTGAAGATCCCAATGCGATGATCTCAGTCTGTGCACTGCATATGATGAAGTGATGACTGGGGTGAAGTAGGGTTGCAACGACTTTGCACCGAAATGACGGTTGATCATCATCTTCATCTTCATAAGAAATGGTCTTTCATTTTTCATTCCTGGAAGTGTCAGAGATACCGTGCGTGTGTGTGTGTGTGTGTGTGTGTGTGTGTGTGTGTGTGTGTGTGTGTGTGTGTGTGTGTGTGTGTGTGTGTGTGTGTGTGTCTGCATTGCGTGTGTATGAAGCTCATATGGCTCTATAGAAAGTGTAGCCTTTCACACATCACCACACTACCCACTTGGTGATGTGAATGTCAGTCAGACAATTCACATTTTAAATGTCTATTTGGGCAGCAAAATATTGTTGAGGTTGGCCTCTGGGCTCTGACCTCATCACTCCACACAGATTAGTTTACGAAGAGATATTTAGGAGTGATGAGCTAAGCATATCTGCCAATACATCTCTTTCAGTATTCGCCCTGTCAAGTGCGGTAGTAATGATACATACAGATGTCAAATGGCAACCGGGAATGAGGCATTTATGTGTCATATTGAATATACTTAATATAGAATTACTGTAATTCAAGAGGAAGTTGCCATATATTGTTTTACACAATTAATGTGAGAGAGAATCATTTAATCAATCTCAGCTTGTTTGACAGACACTGATTACAAGACTAAAATCTCCTCAAACAGGTTCCATACATCCATGAATGAATTATCACATCGTTTGAGTCACTCTCCTCTCTTTCAGCAGGCTGAAGAAGTTATCCCAGATGTTGTATTTTGTGTGTGTGGAAAAAAATAACAGCCTGCGTGCGTTGCTGCGGGCGTGGAACAGCGTGAATGCCAGTCAGTAACGTGATGTCCGACCTCTCCACAGTCTGTTCAGTCGTGTCGTGTGCCTCCAGTGCAATTCAAAAGACAAGCTGCAGGCAGTCAGTGGTTTGCTGCGAGCTTGGTGCCTGGCAGCTAACATGACACCTTAACAATCCCCATCATGTCAGGCTTTTATCCACAGCTAACAGTCTCGCAAATCCATCCTGTCCTCACATGCCCCGCAATCAAGGATGATTCTCAGTCGGAAGTGATTCAAACATCGTGATTGTTTGATTACTGGTCTGTCACTTTCAACTGTCGCTGACTTTTGATTCCAATCTTTCCTTTTTTTGTGTCACTCACTCTGCCATTCTCCTTATCTGGAAATCTGATGCTGCCTTCACATGTGTTCAATTGACTTCACAGAGTATTAAATATGATCTGGAGTGAATGGGTTCCAAACGAGTGCAGAGATGGGGCTAAGTCATTATTTTGCAAGCCTCCATTCATAGCTGCCTAATGTTAAGAGCAAGTCTCAACTAAATGTTTTGGTTTTTTTTAAATCTGATCTAAAATTGCCCCCCCTTCTGAAGACCCAAAGCGTGCTCTTGCTGCACAGCTAACTGAGCTAACTTGCAAACAACAGTTAGCAGTGGCTATGGTTGTTTGCTGTTGACTACTTTTTATGGACTGTGCATTTGATAGATGGCCATTTCTTACATATTGCACCATTAAACAAACAAAAAATAAGAGAAGTCTGGTTAACTGATTTTTCAGTTTCCAAATGTGATCATATGCGTAAACCCTGCAAACATAACTCTCCCTCCTGCATGCACAACATCATTAGGTGCAGTAGATTAGTTGTATACAGTGTACATCTTAATATTTCAGCTTGCAAAGAATATGAAGTAATTCATATATATATATATATATATATATATATATATATATATATATATATAATGACTGTCTAAAGTACAGTTATGAGTCGAGTCTTTTGAATGACCTTCATTTTGTCAAGTCACATAAAAAGTAATCAGAGTCATGTCTTTAGTCCACACCTCTGCTACAACCTTTTGCTTGCACTAACTAAATAGATAGACGGAAACAGACCACTTTTCTGCCTCAGTGTATCATTTTGAGGTTTAAACCTTACTATCACTCTACAGTTTTTTCTGCCATCAGGCGCAGCGACAACTGGGTAAAGCAAGGCTGCTGTTTTTCAGGGCATTTAGCAGATGCTTTTGTCCAAAGCGACTTGCAGTAATTCATACCTACATTCATACACTGATTTACTCGGCAAAGTGCCGACTAGCACATCAGGAGCAGTTTGGGGTTCAGTATCGTGCCCATGGACACTTCAACATGCAGGCCAGCGAAATTCAAGTAGCAACCTTCCGATAACAAGACAATGGCTCTACCCCTGAGCCACAGCCGCCCTACACTGACTAGGTTAGATTGTATTTTGCTACTGAGGAAAATGGAAACAATCCAGATGTAGTTACAACAGCAGTGCCAACCATACTACCACGTGGAAAGGCTAAAGGGGAAAGTTGCCTGCATTAGCATTCTAACATGCGTCTGTGTGTACCCACGCATGGCTTGTCTTGTCTGTAATAGTGGGCTGATGTCTGGGTTCTGTAAAATAGTGTTGTAGAACTGATCCCTGAAATGTGGCCTGCTCATTCACTTAATGATGTACAAATATGTATGTGCACAACTGTGGGTGTGAGTGAACATTCATGGCTTTCATTAATTTGCCATAGTGTCAGTACAACAGACAGAACATGTACACTATAAGGGAGGTGATGTATTCAACAAATAATTACAGGACAGAGGGCATTTTTCGGCAGCTGTTGTAACATGCTCATGTTTGGAATGTGAGTTATTTGTCCATGTAAACTCAAGTTCTGGAGCTAGTTTCTGAGACGACTTAACAATAAAGCATTGCAAACTGTCAGCTGTCCTGATGTGTTGCCGCTGCAGGTGTTGGTGTGTAGATCCTTGAACAAAATGTTATCGAGCCACAGTTTTGTAGCAGCCTTGAGAGACTGAATGGCTGCCAGGTGGAAATTATGGGATTTAAACAGCATCTTCACAGCCGAGCATCCGAAGGACAGAAATAAGATGAGATGTATGTCCTGCGACAGATTTTGTGTTGGGTGAAAAAGAGCAGGGATGACTTTTCCGCATGCATTTTATAATCAAGAAATGTTTTGGTTTGTTGAAAGTCAATGATACAATGATGATGAGATATAATTGATTTCATGAAATTGGTTTGGTTACATTACATTGACATCTCTCTGTAGGCCTACGGGGGAACACTTTTCTTTGTTTTGCTTTTCTCACAGGTCCTGCTTTCCATTCTGTTTCTCCTCCGTAGCTGTAAAGCTGAGGACAACAGAATGCTGCTCATTTGCAACTCGACAAACAGACTCGACAACCTAGCTCAGCGCGACCAGGCTACTCCTCAGCCACATGGCGGGTGAGGAGAAGAGAGGTGTGACGGAGGAAAAGAGGCTTCAGCAGCGGGTGAAAATTATGAGCTGAGACCGATTTTTGAGGATTTATCTCAAACAAAACAGAAGTGACGATGTGGCGAGAGACTATTATGGTAATGCTTACATCTTTAATGTCACTTTGAATGAAGTGTTTTTACATTAAGTCAACAAGGCAATTAAGCTTGTCTTGGTTTGGTAAAAGCAAGAAACTTGAATTTAGAGTTGAATGATTTTATTTTTATTTTCAGTAACAAAACTAGGTGTAAAAAAAACGTTCCTGTCTTTGCATTTTGTTAGTTTATCTGCTGTGTGACTATCCCATCTTGTGGCACAAATTAGTATTGTATGATATCAGAAGCTGAGGCAAACTGGTTAACATGGTTAACACTTCAGCACACATCTCAGCAGTAAAATACTAGACATGTTTGACATTACAGTAACACCGTTGTTTCTTCATTGTTTGACTGTTTTCAAGTTAAATTCTGGCCATATCCTAAATTACTTTTTATCCATCTTAGGTGTTAAGGATTGAGCTGAGCCGCAAAAGAAAACTCTTCAATTCATTGGTCTTTTTTAAGTAACCAGCCTCTATAGAAATCATGAAGCTCAGTGATTCAGGAGGTCTATGAGGTGGAGCTGCTGTGATTACAACTGATAGGTGGGTCATGTATCTTGTAATGTTGTCCACAAGGCAGAACATGGACTCACTGGAAGGGTTCAATCCTCAATCCCCTGTCAAAGCTGAAGCAGGTAATGGGATTACTAACATCTCTTTACCCAGCCTCCATTTTTCCCCAAATTTCCAACAGGACAAACACACACAAAGAAATATACATAGAAGAAGACAGAAGCCTCAACATTGACGTGTACAGAAAACCTACACACAGATCAATACTTGCTGGAGCACAAGCTGGGGGTCATTCCTTATGTCGCAGGAACATCTGAGAAACTCAGGAGCATCTTCTATAAAAACTATATCCCGGTTCACTTTAAACCTACCAACACAGTGAAGCAGAAACTTGTCAATCCTAAGGACAAAACTCCTGGGATAAACAGAGTAATGTAGTTTATGCTGTTCAATGCAGCCAGGACTGCACAGATTTGTACATTGGGGAAACAAAACAACCTCTCCATAAACCAATGGCACAACACAGGAGGGCCAACTCCTCAGGTCAAGACTCTGCTGTCCACTTACATTTGAAGGGCACAAATCATTCCTTTGAGGACGACAATGTAAACATCTTGGCCAGAGAAGACAGATGGATTGAAAGAGGAGTAAAGGAATCTATCTATGTCAAACTGGAATCACCTAGCCTTAGCAACCCACATGAAGGCTGGTTGGGTCAACGACGCACAAGTGGCCCTAACGACTATGAAACTCAGAGCTTACAGGTGTCCATAACGGCTCTGTAAGGACACTCCCACACAGAGTTCAAAAGCAACTCCTCTCAGGTTAGTTCGAACTTAAGAGGCCTCTTGGATGAGAGGTTTACCTTTAATGTTTTGTTTTTTCTTAAAAGCATATGTCATTTCTGTTGGCATGGGGTCTCTATCAAAATAAAACGAAAGACGTTTACTATATGTCATGTGGGGAGGGATGGGCAGAGAGGATGGGCGTGGTCAGCTGAGAAATTTGGTTGTGGATCCAGATCATCTAGTGCAATAACATTCAGAGTCATTATGGTTTCTTCACTGATCTGAAGCCATATATGAACAATTTTGTGTATCAGCCTGACTGCTTAGCGGGTCACCTGCTCATTTCTGTCTGCCCTGTCAAAAGGCTATTCTAACCTAATCAGCCAACTCCACTTACCTGTTCTGACAGCTGCTCCTCATCACCAAACAACCCTGTATATATACTCCAGCCTCACAGACAGTCTTTGCCAGATTGCTCTTCTCCTTATGTAAGATTCTCCAGTACTTATCTGCAATTCGGTCCTTACGTCACCTGTTACAATCAAGCAGAACACTGTGGCACTTTTAACAACAGAATCCACACACATTTATAAGTAACACCCAAACAAAATACAAGTACCTCAGACTAAAAAATGTTTTAGTCGATGTCCACAGAACTGGTGAAGATGTTTTTCGTGTAAAACCAACGTTGCTTAGAAACAGCTGATGTTGGAACAATGATTGTCAAAACACCAGAAAAGATTCACATTGAAACTCACTGGCATTACTGATTAAAAGTCTTGTTTCAAAAAAAATGGAGACATTTTGCATAAACTATTGTGGTTCTGCATCTATAAACACCCACATGTTGCATTCAGCTTCCACCTATGCCATAGGTCACTCAGAAGTGAGACATGTACATCTATACTCTTTGTAGCTCAGTATACCAGGATGTGCGAGAAGCCAAAAAAGTCTAATTGATGTACTTCATAAATCTTTACTGCTTAGCTTTTGTCATTAACCCTGTATTTAGGTATCAGACTCTACTTTCTATGCCATGGTTTTGTAGTTTTGTCTCCTCCTCTCGCTCTGTTCATGGATTAAACATAGTGTTTGACAAAAGGAAATTGTAATGACAAAAAATTCCTACAACATGATCCTCTTACTGCAAGAGTATATGTCACAGTGAAATACACACACAGAGACGCACACACACACAAAATCATTCACTAGAGACAGCCAATTTGAATATCAAGTGTGCATGTGAATCTTATATA
>JARJLU010017867.1:25000-28841 GCA_030272975.1 Sparidentex hasta | reverse complement strand
GCACCATAACACCCCGTGAGCTGCACATTCAAAAAGATCTAGGCAGCACTCACCATCACCTGGGGACGCAAGAACAACAAGCCAACAAACTGTCTATCAACCACCACACAAACACAGAGCAATCACTCAGAAACACAGCCAACCATTTATCTATACCATCTATGGCAACGTTGCAGTGGTGACCTAACAGCCACCTAGTAAAGCCTCAGCAATAAACCAGCAACTTACTCAACCAACTGGTATGAGTGACTTTAGTCTTGAGTAACACTGCAGCCTGAGGATGTCAACACAGGAAGATCAAGTCTGAGTCAAAGTTTATTGGCCTTTTTCTCCTGACCATTCGAGTTCCAACATTTTGTAGAAAGAAGTAAGGTCAAGGTTAGAACTGGGTAATGCACTGTCGCTGATATAAATGAAATCTCTGTGGGGTGGCATTGATACTGAAACACAGCTTCTCTCATCAGGGCCCACAAAAAGCCAACAGACTTAGAATAGACGACAATCTGATTTCACCTGATCAGAACAGTCATGGGTAGAAAGCAAAAAGGATGTTTTTTATAACTCCGCTGGCAATAGTGGAACTGTGTGTGTGTGTGTGTGTGTGTGTGTGTGTGTGTGTGTGCGTGTGTGTGTATGTGCGTGTGTGTTTCATATCCCTGGCTGTCTTTGTCTCTTAGTGTTATCATTATCAAAGTAAATTGCGGCTCCCGTGTGCCAGATGAAGAATACAATATTTCCATTTCTGACTCCGCGTCGTCCCTTCTCTCTCCAGCTCTGCAGCTACATACCATAATCACAACACTGTCACAACACATCGCGCACACAATGGATCACTCCAGCAAAGAACCCCAAACTCTGGAGTTTAACATTTCTTTTCCTCTGTTTCATTTTATTCATTATATATTTCTCCCTCTTTCGACTCGGTGTGCGCTCATGCGCTCAACGGAACAATCTGAAGAATCAGCTCAATTATCAGAATAGTAAAAATGGATTCTGAATCTTAGCATTTTTAAAATGTTTAGTCTTGTTTCACCTGATCTATGTAACAAACAGACACTTTCAGAGAGAATCTCATGTGTACACAGAAGATATTTCAACATGTCAAGATATATAATGAATATTCCAATGTAGCTTAAAAATTTAGCAATGTCACATCAAAGCCATATCGACCTGCCCTGGGACAAACCGTGTTAGTGGTTTGGGGCAGCTTGTGATGGTTACATCAAATTACAAGCTATGTGCCAATAAAATACAAATGTAATAAGGAAAATAAAACAGTCTTAAAATTTTAAAACATGAAATAAAATCCTCCCAGTAAAAGGTTGTGTGTTTCTCTGAAAATGGAAGTTTCAGAAATACTGCTAGGCCCGTTGGTTCCTACAGGGGGAAATCTACTACTCTATTACAAATACTCGTCAACAGTGTGCTTTGCAGTGACAGTTTAGGAAAGAAAAAAGTCACTTTTTCATTAAAAAATGATGTGAAAGAGTTTGACTGGCCTGCATATAGCCCTGACCTCAGCCTTGGGTAACCAGATCCCGACAGACCACATGTGGAACAAAGAGTTTGTTTTCAATGGGACACTTTACTAATCCTGAGAGGAATTTCGATAAGATATCTAGTTAACTTGAACATAACTAAACATTGGAGCTCACCCTTAGCTCATTACATATCCTACCCCCTCTTGTTTTTTTCAGAATCTCGTTGCTTTTTAAGACCACGTGTTATTTTCTTTCTAGGAATGGAGTGCTGCACAGCGTGGTAAATGCTAGTTACTGCCTTAGTGTTAGCTGCTGTTAACTGATGGGCTAACCTGCACTTTACCCATGCCTTGCTGGTTTGATCGAAATCACTGTGAAGCCATTGGATCGAGTCAGTTTTAAGAAAGCATCTGTCCTGCAGTGGTTTGACTTTTGAAAACCACAACCAGTCAAAACGTGGGCCATCGTCTCTGTGTGTGGTACGTGGGACGAGGGACGAAAAAAATGTTGTACAGTCCCACACGAAAGCGCGACACCTGGCCACACTACCTCAACCCCCTGATCTTGCGTCTGAGTGTGCAAGAGTAGCATATTAATGTCCATAGTTATGGAATGACATTTAAATGTGAAGCTGTTGACATGTTCTGGTCAAAAAACTTCATGTACAAATACAGTCCCATGCAACTAGTAGCTGCTGCATCCACAAAAACCCATCTAAAAAACCCTATGACCTGAAAAATCCATCAGACACGTGTAACTTCTTGGTGGCTTCAAAATTGAATATCTAAGATCTTTTGTTTCCCATGAGCACGTTATGAACTAAACAAATGAGAGAATGAGCAAGAGAAAGAAAGAGAGCAGGTAGAGTCAGATAGCTGAGAGCTGACATCTTCCATATTTGATGCATCCAGTCAAAGGTAATTAAGCTCTGCGTGTGTGCGCGCGCGTGCATGTGTGTGAATACATCTGCATGTGTGTCTTTCGGTGATTATATGTCTGTGTGGGTGAGTGTGTGTGTGTGTGTGTGTGAGGGAGTGAGTGAGTGTGTGAGCGGGAGAGAGAAAGAGAGGCAGATTATCTGTGTCAGTGGCCATTTGCTCACAACTGGCGCCACAACGAAGAGAGCCAGAGGCAGAGAGCATCATGGGTAAATGAGCACACACTGCCGAGCGTTTTCCACACAGCGGGCCGAGAGGGAGAGAGAGAGATGGGGAGAAATTGCATGCCAGATGACCTGTCTCCTCCAGTGTACGATAGTGTTTCACACACACACACACACACACACACACACACACACACGCGCACACACACACACACACACACACCATCGGATCAAAATCCAACAAAGCAGTTCATCCAAAGTTGATGGAAATAAATAACTGCATTGTAAAATAATAACAACAAACACTCACATACACAAGCACACACACACGCACACACACACTCAGCCTGTGGTGTACCTGTTAGCCTGGAGTTGGTGTACGGAGGTGAGAGGCTGTCATGTGATGCCATGTACTGAGACCCATCTGCATAACTCTGGAGGAGGAGACAGACATACGGGATGAACATTCATAGTTACTTCCTGTATGTAGCTGTCAGACAATAAGCAGCAGAAGGAGCTGTGATCATAGGGATACCTGTAATAGAACAGCATATTAGCAGTAGCACTGTTTGCAGTTGACACAAAATAACACTAGCAGAAGAAGAGACACTGCTGGATGACCTCATCTAAGTCTTTTGATAAAGACAATCTGAGTCATATTTATATTTGGATGTTCCTTCTTTCTTCCTTCAACTGGCAAGTGATGAGAAGACGGAAGCTACTCTCTCAACTATGACCCAGCCAGACCAGTCAGCTCAGCTTAGCATATAAACTGTAAGGACATAAAATATAACAAGATATAATGTGTTAATATCAGTGCTGAGGGTCGTGCACTACAAAGAAATGCATCATTGCAACAAATGATTTGAGAGTCTGACCACCGCTTTAGTGATGAACACAACTGAACCTCAAATGCCCTGGATTAATCCACAATAAAGTCGACTGGTGAGCGAGCTACTTAATTGAGTTTGTTTGAGTTTGTTTGCCCTGTCAAGTGCAGTTCATTTGCCACTTAAACGCGTTTTTACCTTTAAAGCGTGTTCTAATGGTATCAGGAAGCCCAATCCAATATTCATGTATTTATTGATGTGTCATTTTGAGGCAATTAATATTTGTACTAGGCACTGTTTCCTTTGATATTGTTTTATATGTTGACATATTTTCTCTTTGGGCTGCCTGCTGTGCACAACATCTCTCTGTGAAGTGCTCTTCAGGCTGTTTCTTACCAAATTTGCTGTCAGCCTTGTGGCATTATGTC
>JARJLU010017867.1:0-20000 GCA_030272975.1 Sparidentex hasta | reverse complement strand
GCTATTTATAAAGATTCCATTAAAACACAACAGATGATTCACAGTGATGGTAAAAAAAAAAAAACAATAATAAAAAATATATAAAGAGCTCTGTGTGAATAGTAGTAAAACACACGATGAAAAAGAGACACTGGTGGTTTGTAACCTTCATATTTACTGAAGATACTCTGAAGACTCTTTTTCAGCCAAACTCTGCTGTGTAATCAAACACTTTTACACCTTCCCAACTGGGAACATTTCAGACACTACATCTCCCGTGGAAACGACTGCACACGTAATGAGTGGTAAACAGCCTTGAAGACAACATTCATTGGAATTCACTTGTATCCAAACTGAGCTTTACCTCCACGTGAAAATCAAACAGCGTGCTGTCTGGCAAAGTGCTCTCTAAATGTCCTCTTTTTTGGTGATATCATTTTACTCCCTTGATGAGAGGTGTTGTCTTTGTTGTCCCTAATCTCTGCTATCTGATCCAGCTTCAATAAAGTGCTCTATCACAGATAACAGCCAGCCTAAATATGCCTGATTTTTTTTTTTTCATCAAGATCCATGTATCACTTCCCGAGAAATTATCAAAAAAATTGAAAAAACGTCATATTTCGCCATGATAGAGAAGAAAAGGAATCTGTTCCTTTGACAGGATCCTCATCACAAGTTTATGTGGTCTATTTTTGATGGAGACCCATCCTCCATCCAAGTTTTATGAAAATGTTTGTTTTGTTTTTTTTTTATGTTTTCCTTGACAAACTAACAAATAAAAGTATAGTCCAGACTGAGTTCAGTTTAATGACTTCTCATATGTCTGAAGACATCCTGTGGTCATGGAAAAGATGTTACTCTGTTTCAGGAGGGTTCAATTATTGGCCTGCATATCCTAACCCTATTTGTAAGAAACACTAATTTTCTGAGTCTCAGCCAAAAAATGATGCTTTGGGATTGTAGGACAGGTCAGCCGCCTTCCAAAATTGTCAGTTTTTGATGAATTGGAACTGGAAAACTTAACTCACAAATGGCACCTTTAATAGCGAAAGTAAGGGCACTTCCACATGCACATTGCGAAGAGACTGGGACTAAACAGCTGTGTGGCCTTAAGAAAACCATTTATCAGTGAGGCTAATCTGAAAAAAAGACCTCTGAATTGTTTTGTTTTTCATTCCTGATGGCACGGGCATATTCCAAGATGAAGATGTCAGGATTCATCGGGCTCACATTGAGAAAGAGTGGTTCAGGGAGCATGAGACATCATTGCAACACATGGATTGGCCACCACAGAGTCCAGAATCTTTGGGATGCGCTGGAGAAGACTTGACAGACCAGCCCAACCCTCCCATCATCAATACAAGATCTTAGTGAAAATGAATGCAACTCTGGATGTAAATAAATGTTGTGACATTGCAGAAGTTTCTCACGGTCAGTGCGCACCGTAATCAAAGCTAAAGGCGGTCCAACGATATAGTAACGTGCAGACTTATTTTTGTACCAGGCAGCGTGTAAAGGAAACAGACATGACAGTCCTGCCCACACTCTGTGACCGAGAGAGAGATGGTGACAAAATAAACTCTAAAATAAACTCTCATTCAAATGACCTCAATGTCTGCTAAGTTGACATTATCAGGGCAGAAAGAAACACTCTCTCTCGCTTTTCAAGAGAAGAGAAGTGAGGAGAAGAGAAGAAAATAAAGGGAGTGGGATGAACTTAAGGAGGGATGACATAAGTAGTGAAGGAAAGAAAAAAAGAGGAGGAAACAAGGCCAGCAGAGAGGAGATGAAACAATGAGAGGATGAAATGATGAAGAGAGGAATCAAGAAAAGAGGAGAGAACAAGAGAAAGGTTGTCGAATTTGGCCAATGGTACGCGTTTACAAATGTCCTGAACTGTTACGAGACAAAAGGACGACTCGCTGTCAGAAAGGAGAGAAACATGGAGGACGACAGAGACACAACGATTTAATTCAGTCATTTTATATAATGCAAAGAGGAGCTTCTTGTACTCTCACTGAACTACATTCATGTTATTATCCGGGGTAATCACACACACACACACACACACACACACACACACACAGGGACACACGCACACGCAGACATGATACACTCTCTCTCTCTCACACACACACACACACACACACACACACAGACATGACACACTCTCTCTCTCACACACACGCTAAAATGAGAGTAAGAATTAAGAGTCAGATTACGTCTCTGTATCTTCGCCTTTAAAGCTGCTTAAACTGTCTAACACCCACAATCCCTCTGTGTGTGTGTGTGTGCGTGTGTGTGTCTGTGTGTGTGTGTGTGCATGCGCATGCATGCATGTGTGCACGGGTGCGTGTGTGCGTGTGTGCGTGTGTGTGCGTAGTTGGACAAGCGGAGGAAGTGATGTAATGATTCAGGAAGTCGCCCATGTCCTGTTTTGTTACATGATTCGTGCTCTCTCTCCTCGTCCCCTTCTTTTGTTTTCTTGCTTTGCTTTTCTTCCTTTCCTCAACTTCTCTCCTCTCATTCTACCTCCATTTCTTTCTTTCTACCCTCCTTTCCCTTCTATTCCTCTTTTCTTTCCTCCTCTTTTAATTCTCTCCATACTAGTCTCTCCCTCTCTCCCCCTTTCCCCCCTTGTTGCTGTTATCTTTCCCATCTTCCTTCACTCTTCTTTCATCTTTGTTAAAATATCATCCTTCCCCTCTTTATGTCCCTCTCCATCTCTACATACGTATTTGTTTGCTATTGGTGTTCATTTTTTCTTTCTCTTAATTTCGTCTTCCTTTGGCTCACTTTTTCCATCCTCCTTTATTCCCATATTTTCTTCCTTCTGTTCAATTTTCCTTCCCTTCCTTTTTTGACTTCTTATTGCTGTTCTATCCTTTCCTCCCTCCCTTCATTACTGTGTCTCCCTCTCTGACCATTCTGTCTTCACTCCTTCCTTTCCTAATCTGTCTCCTCTCCTCCTTTTCCTCTCATGTCCCCTTCCCTCAAAGATTTCCTTCCATCTCTCCCTCTCTTCTCCTTCTTTCCTCTCCTCCTCTCCCACCGATTTTGAATTGAGGGATCAGCAGAGAAAATATCCTCCCTGCCTCTGAACCTGCCCGAGGAGCCTTTGAGCAAGGCATGGCAGCAGACGGCATCCCCATCTGAACCTTGATGCACAGAGCTCTCCTCTCTCTCCGTCTCCGTGGTTACGAAGCTCTGATGGAGAGGACAGTTGGAGATGCCACATCGATTGACATCTTGTTACCATAGTAACGTGGAGAGAGAGGACAGGAATGACCATCATAAGGCAGAAAAAAAAAACATTTGTATGACACAACAATAGATTTTAGGTTTTTAAATTAGGTTTTTTTTTAGATTAGAGGACAAAGGTCTGTGTATTTAATTGATTTGTGAGTGGTTGTTGTCATTGACTGATTCAGTTGGCGCAATGATCATACAAATCCCTAAACAGATAAACAAAGAGAACGGAGCTTTCATCAAGGATAAGAAACAAATCTATTTTGTTTCTGTGACTGAATCATGATTTGATCAGTAACCACAGTCCTTATTGTCAACAGATTTTCTAAAGGTCTAAAGGTTGCAAATGACTAAGAGTGAATTCAAAATGAGTGGGATCGTTGCACACAGGTTAACCTCCTCCAACAGTGAATGAAACAGATTTTATATTATCCTAGTTTCCATTCTTTGGCCTGTTGTTCATGTATCATGAGCCACGCTGATCTTGAACTTGTTCAACAATGCCAGGCCAACAGGTGGATTCACGTGAAGACACTTTTTTGCAATTAGTGCAAAGTGCAAAACTTTCATTTTCCAGATATTCGACCAAATATGCAGCCCCTGTCTCCTATAAAGTCCTTCAAGTTTAACATGACCAAGTTATCCAGCGAATTGGTGAAAAAGCTTTGTATGAAATATGACGATGTCCTAATGATGTTCATCATCTGCATAAACAGGAAACTCTTCTGTTGAACGAAATGAGCAAAACGATCACTGGCCACATCTTTTGTTTGTTTTCTCTACTTAAAGTCTGTTATTGGGTACATATCAAATCCACCATATGCCCTTGAAATTGTGCTTGATATTAATAATTTGTTTAGTTTAATATGTTTAATGGGAAATGTAAAATGTAGTGTATGAGTCGCAATGTTCTTGAACTGGAAGATGGACGAGGTGGGTGGTTGATGTACGAGGTGCAGAACTTTGCCACTAGAGACAGGAGTTCCAGATGGCGCCTAATTTCTTCCTAAACATATTTGCTATTGCGTAGTGGCAATATCTATCCCTTGTGTCTTCGCAGCCCAAATTAACCTAACTACACATGGGGTGCAGGATGTGTACGTACGTAGGACTGGATGTTGAAATACCGAAATGCTGCCAAAATGTCTTGAACGCTGTTAACAAAGTCTTCATGACACATAAGATCAGATTCATTGTTTATATATTATTTGATCAGATAGTTCCTCATTCCAAAGCTGAGCCAGTTGTCTGATTCACACAGGGCTCGAGAGCTTTGACTTCTGTCGTTAAATGAAGGCAAGTATACTGCGGAAAAACGTGTACTTATAAAACTAGAATAAGTGAAAAAATCTACTCTGCAGCCTATCCTTAACAAAGAAAAAAAATGTACATAACATAACTTATAGTATGTACATAATATAACAGTTATTATGATACAAACAGAGAACGAAAGGTTGTGTCATTTCGGTAACTATTATACTATATACAGGATGTGTTGTTGAAAAAACATGCGTATATTTATGAATCTACAAGAGGGGCACTGTGTAGATTTGGAGAAGAAATTCAGAAATTCAGAAATGTAATAGCTGTAGTCATATATATATGTTCCATTAATGAATAAACAAGCTGTTCTCAAAAGGAAAATAAGGTTCCAGAACACTGTTTGTGGCAGGAAAAGTGGCAGGGTCCGCCACATTATAAACAAAGTAAAACAGTATGAAATTGTGTTGTCTGTTAGGGTCAGTTAGTTTATTCAGGCAGATGAAAAAAAGTGTGTTTATTTAATTCGTTTAGGCATAGAACAAAAAAAAATCAGTCCATGAAGAGCTTTCTCTTCTGATTAAATTGTCTTCCTCAAAACTACACAATGCACCTTTAATGAATCTCCAACAGCCAATGTCACCTCTCCTGGAGGATTACAGGTTGTTGCTTGTGAATAATGCACTCATAAATTTTCTAAAGCATATTTGGCAAAGTGAATTGGTTGCATGAAACACATGCATAGTTTTCTCAAACTCAAAAGCTTCGAGGGAAAATTTAAGGAGGAAATCAGGGTTCAAGAGGTTAATGAAGAGAATTCTGTCCGTCTGTCTCACGCACATTCAGTCAATGTGTCAGTGTGTCTGTCAGAAATTATTTGTACACACACACGCGCACACACACACACACACAGGCACGCGCACACATGCACACACACAGAGGCCAGCGTTTCCTGTCATTAGGCAGCAGAGCCGTTCTATAATTAGAACATCTGGACCCAAGTAAGTTTAGTGCCAGTGCCCTCACACAAACATGCAAACACGCATGAGGACACACACACACACACACACACACACACACACACACACACACACACACACACACACACACACCAAAAAATGCACATACTTTAGATATCAGTCACTTGTGTCTTTTTTTTTCTACTGTTTTGTTCAAAAAAAGCACATTAAAGCAAGAAAACAAACAACAGCTTGGAGAGCTAATGGCACGCTAAATGAAGAGAGAATAGCTCATGTAGACAGAGAGAATGGGAGGGAGAGAGAAAAAAACATTAGCAAGTTCAAACATGGTTTTCTTGAATCAGCCGCGTTATGTTTTTTTTTGTTTTTTTGTTTTTTTTTAAAGGCAGCCGAGCTCAGAGCCTACAGAGGCCTTTCCAAAAGAGAGATTAATATTGATAATAAGAAGGCTGTTCCTTTTTGTTTTGTTTTGTTTTTTTTTTTCCATCTCTGTGGTGGAGGAAGAATAAGCGGCGCAGGCGATTCCTTTGACAAACCCCCTCGTCTATCCACACAGGCCCATGTGAAGCTGAGCCAACTGTGGCTTAGATCTCTACACACCATCACAACCAGAGGAACAAAAGGAAACTCAAAAAAAAAAAAAAAAAAGGAAAATAAATCTGTGTGCAAACTGGTCGGAAGCTAAAAAGCAGCAGAGTTAGCAAAACTTTTATAAAGACTAAGTGAGAACAATTCAGATGAAGGCACAGAGCCAAAGGCTGGCTGGAAACTAGTTGTAAGCAGAATGGGAAAAAAAAAAAAAAAAAGAAAAGTGAAACAGGGTTTATTGAAGTGGTTACTGATTTAAGAGTGACACGACTGTGGAGTAATGGCTGGAACGCTTCATGTTTTCAGCAGCTTTATCAAAACTGTTGCAGCCTTCTGTGAATATGAATTAGTGTTACACATTTTACTAAAATGTTTATGTTTTAGATGCTGACATGTTCACTACAAACATACACAATACTACATACAGCTCAATCTAAGGAAATGTAGTTCTTTTTACTCAGTACAAATAAATGAGAAATAAATAACTTGGCTCAAACATGCCCAGTGATTCATTACATAAGTGATATCGAAGTCAAGGAATATGCTCACTTCTGATTGGCTGGCTGGTGTCCATTAAAGGCGCAATATGAAACAATTGGCCCCCTGTTGAATTTAGACCCAAAACAAACAGGGTTCAGCTTATCACCAAAGTAACTGCCAACTGCCGCCAAATGTAGCTGCAGTTAGCTAGTAAGCTAAGTTAGCTGTGCAGCTATCAGTCGGGACTGGAAGCCTGGAGTGTTGGTGTTTACATCAGTATCACCGACAGGACCGGGACCGGCCAGGGCTAGCTGGTTAGCATGCTAACCTCAGTAGGTGGGTCTGCACCACAATACATAGACATCATGAAGTCAAAACTGTTATTTTTTTCACATTTTGTATACAATTTATTTAATTTTTGAAGGTTTTCAACAACAATTTTTACATATTGCACCTTTATACCATACCAGTCAAACATAGGACCTGTCTACATTTTACAGGCTATCTACATCTGCTTTCCAGCTTTATAATAAAGCGTAATCTCTCTTGGTTTTAAAAAGGACTACATGAAATCTACACGAACACAGAGGGTGGAGGTAACACACTTGAAGCTGTTGTAAATCATCAGAGGACGAATAAATAGTCCCAAAAACAAAACAAAAATGAAAGAGTGGAATGGATGGAACGAAGGGGAGACAAAACTTGTGGTCCCCATTACGCTCAGTCTCACTGCTCCCACCCACATGGGTCAGGCAACAGTTGGCTGATCAGGGATCTGATCAGAGCTACAACAGAATGTTTTGCCTTCTGTGTGTATCATAAGCCGCAGTTTCTCACTTCAAGTCGCTTTAACGTGACATGTGGACAGATGACTAATTGACTACAACACCGCTACACTGTTACGTGAATCAAGACGTTTTCTAATATCAAAGAGGACAAGTGTGTGGCCCGAACCTACACCTGTCAGGTGTCTCATGACAGTAATGCTGCGGGTCAAAGTGTCGCATGTGCACTTAAGCAGCCTAATTAAACAATAAAAGTTAAACGTAGGTAGTTTGCAACGCATGAAATGCGCAGATGAACAGTATGGACCGAATCCCGACAAGATGAGAGTTTTTCTCCTCCTTTTGAGGCTCTCACTCCCGCCACTCCCTCTCCCACACAGGTCGCTCCCACTGAGAGGAGGTTTGGAAATATGCGGACGCTTCCCTCCTTCTGTCGCTTCGTGTGCGACAGAGAGGCGGCTTTCAGCGTGGGTTCATTTTGACTTCCGCCACCGTCATCACAGGGGGCAGACAACTGGCTGCTAAGGGCCACAGTTACAGGTGGAAGAAGTGAAGATCACATGAGAAACTTCATCATTCAACATCTGGCTTCAGACATTTGATAGAAGGATGACAATTTAAATCAACTACAGCTACCAAGGGACGGTTGGCATTAAATCCTATATTCATGCTTGATGGATCATTTATAGGCTGATTCTAGTATATATCGAATCAGTATATTGCCGAAAAGGGTTTACAAGACATCAAGACGTCCTCAGGCTCTGTTACTACATCGGCTGGTGGCTTGTGAAACACGCCTCTTATGCCTCGTGATAGTTGAACTACTGTTAAATCAGATGAAATAAGTGCACCAAGTTTACATCTCGAGAGCTTGTCAGCACAAAATATGTCTTAAAATTCTTGAACACGTCCCCTGAGGAAAACACCTGCGTCATGCCTACTTTTTTTTTTTTTTATTAATCTGGATTCCCCCCTGAGCAGACTCTGTGAACCAGCCACAGATGACAGCCTGACAGAGAGACAGGTGGAAGCAGCGAGACAGTCACGCAGACGCAGTCAGACAGTGTTTCGGATGACTTTTTTTTTTTTGGTTAAACTGAGTCTCCAGGTAGATTTCTGTTTGACAATTCAATTAAGGCCTTCTTTCTCTCCGTCGAGGGTTTTGTGTTTGTTGGCTTTATAAAAACTCTATCTCATAGACACCTGCCAGCTTAGAGCTAATGCAACCAGAGGGAAGAGTGAGCTTAATCATACAGAGAGAGAGAGAGAGAGAGAGAGAGATGTGGAGAGGAGCAGAGAGATTTTTGAAACTGGAGAAAGTCCAGCGGGTCGGATGAGAAGAATCGAAATGGTCTCTCAACAAGCGCAGAGAAGCCTGGAAAGTAAATCAGGAAACAGTTGTGCTGCGATAAACAAGCTCAGAGAATTGTACCTTGACATCTGCTTTTAATTAGTGTGGGGGAAAATGGAAAAAAAAAAAAGAAAAACACAGCTCTTCATCTTGTTTTCCTTCTTCCCTCTCTTTTCTTCTATCTGTAGCGGCAAAGTGGCTAATCCCTCCATTGTCGTCCCTCCGCTTCTAAACGTGTAAGTGCGCGGAAACCTCCGTGCTACCTGTTTCAGCACCCAAAAATCACCTATATTCCCGTGGCGCCGCATCGTTTTCTTTCGGCGAACATCACAGCTCTTTTCCCGGACCAATGTTCTCCAGCGGGGCACATGGTTACACTGTGGGTGTGCTGAATGTGGGTCACTTCGTACGCTTTGCTGGCTGATGCGTCAAATCTGTGATGAATAGTTCAAACACACTTACTCGCGGGGCGCCCCACTATCTCAGTGGGTCGAGTGTGTGCCCCGCGTACGGAGGCTGTGGCCCTCTGCGGTGCGTCATCCTCCACGTTCCCATCCTGTTCCCTGTCTATCTTCGGCTGCACTGTCAAAATTAAGACGTGATGAAGCGAGAAAAAAAAAAAAAAAAAAAAGATACGCTTACTCACTTTCTTTTTAAGAGTGAGTCATGAAGATCGGTACTGCTGTCACAACTTGAGGTAGATCCAAAAATCTTTTAGCCCGGCTTAGCATGTGAGAGCATGGGGAAACAGCTAGCTTAGCAGTTTCCACAGCTCAAAAACGGATACGCATATATAACTCACAGGGTTGTGGTTTCATGGGTAGTTGTGCGGTGACCCTATTTGTCTTTCATGTAATGACTTCCAAGAGTCCACAGGTGGTTACTGGTTGTCAAGAAATAGACAGTTTGAGGATTTGTGGTATGAAGTTCGTTGCCACAAGAGTCTTAAAAACGCCTGTTTTTAAAAAATCACATTTCAAAATGAAGTAAAATGTATTTCTAGTGAGTAAGATGCTGGTGAATGCTTCTTCTACTCTCCGGAGTAGGTTGAGCTCACTGGTATATAAGGCAGACGGTTTGTGTCTGGCTACTAGGCCAACCCTTACTGACACTGACATATTTTGTCATGTGCTGTGAATTGGTAGTCAAATAGAGGTAGGACTCCATAGCTCCCGCCAAGGAAGCGGATAAGAATATTATGCAGAATTTTAAAGATCACTCCATCGTTCGCGTCTCACACACACATCAATGGGTCGATGCATCTTAAAACTGTTCTCCAACCTCCATGAAACAACATAAACAGAGGAGAAGGAAGACACAATGAAACAAGTTGAAGAAGAAGTCACTGTGACCTCACAAAACACTTTTGGCCATTACTCAAAAATGTATATTACATGTTTGACAAAAATAAACATATGCAACTTTCTAATAGGATAAAATCATGAAGTTGAGACATTTTATACCCAAAGGGTGAAAGGTCAACTTCACTGTGACATCATAATTTTCTGCACAACATCCTCTGGACGTTATTCAACGCCATAGCTCGTTTCACAGCTGAACTCCGGACAATATCCAGAAAATGAGATATATATGATCCTGATATATGATGCTTGTTGACACATGCAGCACACAACAGGAGGCTGTCCATGTCAGACATGTACACACATGTAAGGAACACTCTATAGTCTGGATGAGTGGCACAGACTGCTCCATAATGATGACTGTATCTGCGCTGATATCAATACTACATGTATCTACGATATCAACAGAAGAGTGGAGAAGAGTAACATACAGGTGAGCAGCGAGAGTGCAGAGCACCAAACACAAGTTAGCGACACCCTCCGTAGGAAGAAAGCTGGAGCATTTTGGATCTGAGTGCAGCCGCGGCATTAACAGGCCGAGCAGGGTGGAGGGGGGGAATACTCCGGGCAGATGTTTTGCAGAACTTTTGACGATGAGCAGTTTAAATGCCATTTCTGCATGTCCCCCGTGCGCGTTTGAGTATGTGTTACAGCTGATTAAACAGGTACTGGCACGGAAGATTAGACGTCGTCGACGCGCCCACTCGCTCGCTGTGATTCCGCTCTGGACAATCGTCTGCTCCATTCACACATGTGGCTCCCCTGGACTCAGGACCAAGGAGCTGGCAGGGAACAGGAGACACACACACACACACACACACATACACACACACCTCCTCCTGCTGGATAAAGTCCAGTAGGTAATCTAGTAGGCACAAAAATCTGTAGGAACAGCTCTACAGTAGAATTTAGCAAATATTTGCTAACCTACAAGCTAATGAGGCTAGCTTTAAACACTAATAAAGCACATGTGAGTAAATATGATGATAGCTGTGTCATTAAGTTTCATTTTTCACACATGTAATGTAGCCTGATGCTGTTGAGGACATCTAGCACATCAATAAGAATCCCTCATACATACAGTATACAGAGCTAAATATGACTGGCTATTATCTTATGAGGTGGAATCAACAAAGGAAAGAAAAAAAAAACCCTGTGACAGAAACAGTCCTGAGAGCAGCAGGCTCAGTTTACCTGTAATGAAACTTTAACACGAGGCTTTAAGGTTAAATTTGTCACACTGTTCACCCTGAATCACACCTTTATCTGATTTCATTAACACTAAAAACAACCTTTCCCTTCGTGTACTCCTCCTCCTCTCTTTCTTCTCCTCTCTCCCTCACCTCCCTACCTCCCCTCGCCGCTCTCTCCCCCGCCTCCCTCTCCTCCTCCTCCCTTCATCCCCCCCACCTCCCCTCCCCTCTTTACTTTCTTTCTTCTCCCCTTTTATCTTCCGCCTCTCCTCGCTCTTTCATGGCGTCCTGTCGTCAAGTGTAAACATGACTGAGCGCTCGAGCCAGAGGGGTTCGACTCCTATCAGCTCTTCCTCTGCTCTCGTCCTCCAGTCACGCCCCTCCTGCTGATACCGCTGAGGAGACGGCGAGGCTCACTCACTCCACTTCACAAAAATAAGAAATCAGCCGCTGGAAAAGGTGACAACTGCTTTTATGAGACAAACAGCAGCAAGCTGTCTGAAGGGGATCTGGTGCTTTTTAAAAAAAGAAGAGCAGTGTTCATTAAAAAACCTTTACAGGCTGAAACCTGTGTTCTACAGTTGAAAGACGCATTTAATTACCCAGGTATCACTGCGTGGAAGTGCATTTCACACATGTTTTTTTAGCCTACTTTGGCTCATAGTTTTGGTTTAATTGCACTCCGACATACAGTAATGTAAACATTGCTCATCATTTCATCTCAGACTGAGTCAGGAGTTAGACTGGTCCGAAAAAGTGCTGTTCCTGCACTGGCTAGCACAGTCTGACATGATAAATCTGTGTGTTGTGAATCTTTGCGGTTGGGATGGGATTAAAAATAGCCTCACACACTCACACCGCATGCACCTGTACAGGAAGGACCTTGTGAATTAGTTATGTAGCAGTTGGTTTGTGGGGAAGTGAGAGCCCGGCTCAGGTGAATTCCATCAGCCCTGATCCAACCCACTAATAACAGATGACCACTAAAACCAGCACCGATTTAGAAGCCATTTACTGAGAAATCAGTCACACAGTCACTCAGCGACGACGGAAACAACCCAGGACTTTCCACGGCAAGCTGATTAAGACTGCTTCCTCCTTCGCTACATCTCTTTTCAGTTGTCAAATACTGAGCGTGTCTGTCTGACGCTCAGTGGCTTCTTGCTATTTTTTACAGAGGTGTCCATCTTGTTGCCTACAAAAATAGGACAATTTGGGTTGAATGCTTGTGCTAAAATGTTTGTACCAGGTAATACAAGATTATCAATTAATTATGGTTTAAACAAATTTGATGCTTGCAGGTGGTTTGAGCTGTCTCCATGGTAACGAGGCGTTATCTCTATCTGCGCTACAGTTTGCTTTTTTTTTTTTTTTCCCCTGGCATAGGCACCCTACTCCGCTTGCCTCTATCATTTTCATGTGACAAAATATTTTTTGGTCATGGTACTAATTCCATAGCTTTTCAGGAGAGGGCTTGGAAAGCAGTGACAGGGAGTGACCTGGGAGCCCACTGCACAACCAGTGGGAGGGAGGGAGGGAGGGAGGGGGGCCACGATTAATTTACCGTTCAATGACACTGCAAATGAGACATGAATTAGCTAGTGTGCAGTTTCCTGACTGTATGTTTAATGTTGGTCTGGTGATAAAGGGTTTTGTATGTGTTTTTCTTGCAGTTGGTTTGCTGAACAAACGGCTTTTGGCAGCGCTGACAGATTGTGAGCTGTAGTTTCCCCGGTAAACATGCCAGCTTCTTTGGCTGCAGTGGCTAGGCTAGTTAAATAGAGCGGACAAAGCTGGCGTCTGCAAGGGGGATGAGCGGCATCCCAGCTCCACCTGGCCGGCAAACACTAAGCCTGTCGGCGCTGCCTGGCCCAGAGACACTCCGGCAGTGAGGAGCGGCTCCGGGCGGGTGAGTGACCCCGAGAGGAGCAGCAGAAGACAGGGAGGGAGGCCAGAGAGGTTGGTGTGTTTACAGGGGAGACTACAGCTCATAACCAGGACATAACATGACCAGAGCGAATGTGTGAGTTTACAGTTTGAGTCAAGTCATAGTGAACGAAACCAACAAGGCATCCAAGTAAGAGAGTCAGAGTAGGAGTGCATGGGCCTGCAAGAAGCAGAAGAAGAGGGAAAGCTAATAATGAGTTGCCATAGATACGGGTGAAAAGAAACCCTGACCCTCATCAAAAGGTGTCTAGTGCTCTCCCATAAATCTGCTAAGCTTACAATGACAATGCTACCATTTTGAGGTTTGACAGGTATAATCACCATTTAGTGTGTTCATCCCAACAAGAATGCACCTTTGTTTGTCGATGGACACAGTGTGACACCCATCACTGATCTTCAAAAGATTTTTTTTTTGTTTTGTTTTTTTGTCACAAACCAAAGCCCAAAAATGTTCACTTTAAGGAACACAGAGAAACTGAAAATCTGCATTGGAGAAGCTGCAACCACAGAAAATTTGACTTTTTTTCCCCATGTGAAGTGTAATAAATTAACAAAGACGTCAATTAATTTTCAATTTATTAGCTAATCAATTAATTGCGACATTGTTACAGCTTTTATTCAGATGAGTCAGTTTTCATATCTGGAGGCTGTTTGCATCTTTGATCAGCGATGGAAGAACACAAAGAGGAAAGAAAGACTGAGAGTAGGACTCGCTTTGTGCGGTTAGCAAAGTACTAACACTGCTTATTTTGGCTACTGACACACACAAACACACACAGACACACCCACACACACACACAAACACACACACAGTGATTATAAGTGAGACTGAAACTAATGTGTTTGTCTGTTCCTCTCCTCCAGTAATTATTTAGAAGTCTGTCAACACGGACGCGAAGAGGGAGAATCTGCGCCTCTTCCTCACCCCTTCTACCTCTCCTTTAGCATGTGGACACCCAACAGAACACCCAACTGTTGCCATGCAGTCCATGATATCATTGTGTGTTATATCATTAAGATCTGCCTTCAGTGGAACTATCAAAGTGTGTGGACACATAGTC
This sequence comes from Sparidentex hasta, assembly GCA_030272975.1. Taxonomy (NCBI): domain Eukaryota; kingdom Metazoa; phylum Chordata; class Actinopteri; order Spariformes; family Sparidae; genus Sparidentex; species Sparidentex hasta. The sequence continues at coordinate 5,766 of JARJLU010017867.1, read as the reverse complement.
CATGTTCTTTGTGATGATACTGAGATATATCTTGACTTTGTAACATCTTCAAACTGTGACAGTGCTCGTTACAGTAACAGAAATAAAATTAAAAAAAACAAACAAAAAAAAAAAAACTAAAAAACAGATGTGGTGTGTAAGATCAGGTTCTTGAACGTTGGTAAAACTGACCTTTCTTTGATATGAGCTGAAAGGATAAAATAAATAATTCAAGCCAAAATGCATTTCCTTTGCTGCTTTCTATGCCTCATATGATAGAATATATACATATCGGTGACATTTTCAGACCAAATACTCAATAATTGAGGTAATACTTGTCACATTAATGGGGAACAAAAAAATAACTGTCCTCTGTGTCAAGTGTGTCTTTTATCGTAAACATGACTTAAAAGCATCAGGTCGTACGCGCACTGACAGCGTTTACAGCCGTGATACAGCATACAAATGGCACGAGCTTCACATCACACATTATCTGACTTACCAGGAACTCATCAATCTTTAAAGTGCATTTTTAGAGCTGATTTCCACTCATTCGCTTTACTGTCAGGAAAAAAATGTCAACGTATGACGCTGTCTCGATTTCCTGTTTTTGCTTGCTGTGCCGCTTCACTGAACCTGCTGAGTCAAATCTTCAAATCTACAAAACTGCAACATCACAGAGAATGGAAAACAATCTTTGGTGCACATCAATTTTACTGCTCCTGTCTCTCCTTATTTCTTTTTAATATCTTTTATAATAGCTATTTCTATAAGGCCCTTTTGAAGTTAAATGTAGTATCAGCATTATATTTTCATGTTATATGTGGTATTTTAGACTGTACAAGACTTGATGACTACTTATGATTCAGTACTGATGAGTTCACTGTGTATTAGTTATTATTGAAAACGAGAGAAAGCGACAAGCCCCCTCTGTAAAAATGCAGTTTTGCCTGTTTTCTCCCCTGACGAGGTTGTTACCAACGGCGACCGTTAACACCGACTGGGGAGAGGTGCATCGTGGGATTGCCACCTGGATGGCACCTCCTTTTCTGGAAACGGGGAGTGAGAAGCCGCTAACGAGTTAGCGTGTCTGCATGGGTGCAAGGCTGCAGGGACACACTCACACACACATAGTGAGACACATAGCGACACACACGGAGCATAAGCATGACATAGACACACTAAGACGCAAGCAGTGGAACACACGTAGGCGCACAAACACACACACACACACACACACACACACACACACACAGAAATGTTACTGGAGACATTCTCTCAGTCTCTCTTCACTTGTTGATTAGATTTCTGCAGAAGAAGAAGCAGAAGAAGACTGTGTTCACTCGCTTCAGAGCAACAACAAACGCTGCATCCAGGGCAAACTCAAGGTGATGCAGAGAGGTACGTATTCACATGTATTTTCACTCCCCATTCTGATTCACTCAAATCACCGTATTCCATTTTTCACCTCTCATTATCTGATATTTTTCAAATCCACCTCTAGAGGTCACATCAGTTGTTTTCAGTCGAGAGGGGGCTTTTCACGATGTCCCATGGGTCCTTCAGGGGTTTTCAGGGGACTGGCCAACAAAAAATGAGGAACAACGTCACGGGAGCGTAGTCTATTCTGCTCACCGGGGGTTTCAGTCTCTCCTCGCTGCTAGCACAGACCAGAGACGCGAGGAGCAGGAGGGAGGGAGAGGAGGAAAGAAGAACAGAGTCGAAAGAGGTGCCGAAAAGGAAATGAGGAGGAGAGTAAAAGGTGGGAGGTGAGAGAGAGACAAAGTTGTCACCGGAGGAAAAGCGGAGAGAACTCTCTCTCTCTCTCTCACTCTTCATTAAATTTCACAAATTAAAGCGGTATCATCTTGAAATATTTAAAGGTTAGATGAATGTCGATAATGGATCTCGACAGCCATTAAGCTGTAATTGCTCTCTAATGTAGTTAGTGAAAGACATGGGATACAATTTTGCAGCAAACACAGAGGGGAAGAGAGTGGGGGGTTAAAGGGAGGGAGAGAGGGAGAGAAGGGGGGGGGTTGGTTTCCATTTATTGATTTGAGTCACAGCCTCTGATTTAAACCAGAGCTGTTGTTCTCTGCATTAAGTCTTAATGAGGCAAAAACAGAGCATGATTAACCATTCAGGGAGAGAGAGACGGGTGGGAGACCTAGACAGGGAAGTCAGGGAAGTGACAGAGAGACAGGTTGGAAAGCCAAATATATCATTTGAGAAAGATGGAGACGTTTAGAGGCCCGAGTTTGAAAAGCAAAATAACTTTTTTTTTTTATTCTTATTTTTTTTTTTACAGTCTACACCAGTGGATTGTAGGATTGTATATCTCTGTTAATGATAAAGTCCGTTTGCTGCACGGAGCATGGGATTGTGGGTGTTCTTGTCTTCAGCGTTAAACAACCAGCAATCTATCTATCTATGAGATCACGTTATGTCTGTCAAGTTCGCCTCACGGTTCAACTCTCTCGGAAGAAACGCAACAATACTTTAAATAAAAATACAGCTTGGAAACATTTAGTCAAAAACAACAACTATCTTGTCATTTTATTTTTAAATCTAAATGCAGAAATGCGACATGTTTGAAGTTTAAAAGATGATTATCAAATGTATTGTAATAGCATATAGCCTTAGTGGTCAGTGGTTAGCTTCTTTCATGTGAAAACTGCAGTTTCAAGTGAAAGCCCGGATTTTCAATCAAACTGCTTAAGTTTCTTTGAGAAGACTTTCACTACAACTGCTCTCTCTTTACACACAAGAAAAAGCAGTTCCAGTGATGTGATGAGCAGAACATTTCTCACACTCAGAGGACGACACAGCTGAAGTGTGTTGGAGTCTGTAGAGGGACTCTGTGGCAGCCTTAGCGGAGTGAGAATGCAGCTTGTTAAGGAAACAGGTAAACAGTTTTGGTGCTAATTTGCTCCAGTTTGTTTGCCATCAGGCCAATTTGTATTGTTGCAAACCAAACTCCACATCCCACCACAGATGAGATTCATAAAGTGTGGCTGAAAACAGCAGCAATCCAATTAATTCACACTTTACATGCTACGTGTGTGTGTGTGTGTGTGTGTGTGTGTGTGTGTGTGTGTGTGTGTGTGTGTGTGTGTGTGTGTGAGAGAGAGAGAGAGAGCGAGAGAGAGTTTTTCATCCTCTGAGAACCTGCTGTTATTTCACTAGGCTGAAGTTATTTTTAAAATATCCACAGCAAGAAAAGTGCTGCAGGAATTATCCCCAGGACGGCATCTTTCCCAGTGATTGCAGGTAAAAGACATGATGTGTGGAGGTACGAGGCGCACTGAGAACACGGTCACATATCCCAGTCCTCCCATTCATTCTGGTAAACAGCAGCCCTCAAGCATATTTATTCTGTATGCTTTTGTTACCAATGTGCACAATTTTGCTTTTTTTCAAAGTAGAACTTCGGTCGATTTAATCATGCAAGCTACCCTTGACTTGCCAGTACCGAAGACGCGAACACATTTGGTCCAACCATTACAGGGCTTGATGGAGCGACTAGTTTGGTCTAGCTACTGGAAGACACGGATGTTAACAAACCGGTATGTAGTTCATTGCAACGGATTTGGTGTGAGATGTGGAGCATGTTAAGAAGCTTAAAACACAGTGTAAAGTTCTGACCCCATGCTGTTAGCTGTCAATGCTAACTCTCCATTCACAGAGCCCTGTAATGGTTGGACCAAATCTGTTCGCATCTTCTGTACTGGCAAGTCAAGGGCTTGAGCAATGAAGCTGCGTGTTTAAATCGACTGAAGTTCTCCTTTAAGTTTTGTATCTACAGAAGGATGAAAGAAACGAACCAGAGCATGAACTATCTGGCCAGCTGCCTTGCTTCTGACAGCAGTCACACTAAAAATCTGTGGAATTCAGTGAAGAATTCAATTTTTGCCATGTGTATTCACCGTAGTCCGCACCCTCATGGTACCGTGTGTGATTTCCGGCTTGTCCTGCGACTTAAACGGAACAGGGTGCCAGTCCTCTTTCTAAGACTGATTTATTTGTTACCCAAAGGTCGATGGTTTTTCCCCTGGTCCGCATGTCAAAGTGTCTTTGGGCAAGATACTGAACCCCAAACGGCTCCTGATGTGCTGGTCGGCCCCTTGCATGGCAGCCACCGCCATCAGTGTATGAATTTATGTATGAATTACTTTAAGTCGCTCTGGACAAAAGTGTCCGCTAATTGCCTTAAATGTTATTAATGCTCCATACGATTCAATGCGTAACTAGAAAACACTCACAGTACGTTCACATTATCACAAACTCATGAGGTTGTTGGACTTTCACCCGAGCTTCACTTTGCGGACTTGAATGTCCAGAACAGGCTACCAGGTTTGTTACAAAAAACACTTTTATGCCTCTGAAGAGTAGCCATCTACTGCTAGAAACGTTAGCATTGTGGCTAACATGGCCACATCTGGAACTGCAGATCAAGTGACACACCCTGGCACAAAAGCATTTTTGTGTTAATGCAATCACTACAGAGGAAATTGCTGTAAATCAATGAACATATCTAACTTGAGGTCACAAACACTTTGAAGTGACTTCCAGAAAACTCCTAATTCTCATAGCAAAGCTGCTCCACGATCCCTACACTCCAGTTTCCAGGCGTTTCTGCTGGCGGTGCAGCAGCAGTGTAGCATGCATGCTCCTCTCAGTGAGGGCGGGGGATTGGTTTACAATAACTACAAGTGTATTGGCAGGGTCTGTCATACAGACAGGGAATGATTAGTTAATCAAACACAGACATGCACATGGACTTCAACAAACTCACACACACACAAACACGGCAGGGACCCCAGAGGTTTGAGGGACCAGATGTCAGAAGGCCAGAGCGTGACACTTGACTAAGAACAGGCCTCACGGAGAGTGTGTGTGTGGAGTCAAAAGCCACAGCACTCTGTAACTTCATTGATCTCGAGAAAACACCCACACCCACTTGCGCACGCGCACACACACACACAAATACACACAACACATACACACACTAAAGTGAAGGCTTCCCTTTGAAAACCACATAATACATGTCTGGGCACGCACAAAGGAGAGCTCTGCTGCTCTGTCTAAACACATAAAAGTGAGTCTTTGTGTGTGTGCGTGTGTGTGTGTGTGTGCGCGCGTGCCCCTGTGTGTATAGTCGACTGTTCAAAATGATAACAGCAGCGATCATCTAAAGACTAAACCGAATTAAGTTCCAAACAGGCCGCTCGTCTTCCTGATGGTTTTCAACTGAGCTCGGGCTCACGAGCACTGACTCTGTACCACGTGCTGAGGAGATTTCGGTTTCAGTCTGGTTCTCATTGAGTACAATAGAATCAAACGAAAAACAAAAAAATACTTTGTGTGATAAATTACACATACTGTATGATGTTATTCAATTAAAAGTATAATGTCAAAGACTGGTCACCCAACAGGTCAGTGGTAAATGATGCTGACTTAACGCTCACCAAAACCATTAACTTAACCTTGTAGAGTTGTTCCTGTACATTAGCTAGCTAGCCTGTTACATAACTGCAGCTGTCCATATGGTCGGCCTTGTTGGGATTTTCACCCTGTTCATATTTTTTCTGCGCCGAGCTGACGGCCATGTTGGTGCTGACGACTGACGATATGGTTCACTGAGCGGTTTTACGCAAAAATATACAAAGATATGTGCAATCCATGGCACAATTCAAGTAGGGCCAAAACTTTGTCTCTCCACATGGATGACTGTACACTTTTTTTTTTGCACTAAGGTCCCACTGGACGCACTGGGAGGGGGCG
>JARJLU010017866.1:0-23685 GCA_030272975.1 Sparidentex hasta | reverse complement strand
TCCTCCTCCTCCTCCTCCTGGTCGCCATGGAGACATCTGTTGGTTTCCTCTCGAAGGAGTTTCAGCCCGCTGATTAAATCAGGCAGCACCTCAGGGAGACGCAGGCTGTTTGCTGTAATGGGAGCACTTTAGATCTTCACCTGCAGCTCGACTTCCCGCCGTCACATGTCGGGTCGCACAACAAGCATTCGACTGAGAGGATGGATCTGGTCGACTGAGACTCTGACGGAGGAAATTTTTAAAACAATGGGAAGCTTCTTGCTGTGTTGTCAGTTTGATCAGTCCGATCAGTTAACAGTCAGTAGTTTAAGTCGTACAGGGAGGAGTCACTGAAGATGCACAGAGAGAAGAAAGCTGATGGCTACACAGCTGAATGCTAAAACTAGCATGCTAACATACTGACGTGTAGCAGGTGTAAAGGCTCATTTACACCTAACAAGGACGTTCTCAGCTTTCATCTGTGCTCGTCTTCTGAAAACTTACACATGCAGACAAAACGAAGCAGTAACACCAGAAATCATGACGGCAGTGAAGCCAAAATCTGAACATGACAGACATCCTGGAAATTAGGTACCGCAATTCACTCAGTGGTGACACGATGTTTTTAAAGATATGACGTAACATTTCTGCTTTCTGCTGTTGTTCTGCACTTTGTTTTGTTCTGACATTTTCCCAAATGTTGCCAGAGAACAAGTTTCCTCGAGGAAATGTTTCATTTGGTCGGCTGTCGCTGTAATTTCCAGCTCAGGAAAATCAGCGAACGAGACAAAACATAATGTTAATAAAACTTTAAAACACTGAGTGAAGTCAGCACACAGCAGAGACTCTGGTTCTGGTTCTCTGTCTCCTCTCTGTAACATTACGTTCATGAAGTAAAGTCCATTTTCCCTCCAGCTCCAGTCGGCAGTCAGCAGTGCAGAACAGAACCACTCGACAGCTGAGGTCAGCTCCAGATCACTGCTGCAGTCGGGCTGATCAAGAGGAGTGAAGTCATCTCTGAGCTCTCCTCCCGTCTGTGAACGGGTCAGAGCAGAATCTGATGAGACTCCAGGTGATCTGCACCGACTGTCTCCTCCAGAGCTGGCCAGCTACAACTGCTTCATTATTAAAGTACTACAGTCACTAGATATTTTCCCACATACACAAATGAATATACTGAACATCATCTGACAGGTGACACCGTGTTCTGATCCGGCTGCTGCGGGTGAAACCAGTCGACAGTCATTTTCCTGATGGTCACATCGTCTCCACCACAACAGTAAAACTTATGCAAACTGTAAGAAAATGATATTCATCTACAACCACGATTCATTTTCACTTCCTGCCTCTCACAGCACCGGACACACACACACACACACACACACACACACACACACACACACACACACACACACACACACACACACACAAACACAGAAACACTCCTGGCCCTGTCCAGGTAAAACCACAAACCTCCAGAAGTGGATGAAGTTTTTCTTTATGTCCTCTAATGTCTCTTCAAATCAGTTTGGGATCTCAGGGCTTTCTGGAGACTTGGATTACAGCAGACGTAGTTTAAAAGTCTCCAGCTACTTCAGTTGTTTAGCAGAATGCTGCAGCTCTTTCATCTTTCCTCAGATCTTGTTGGTTATTTCTGAGCTAATTTCTCTCATTGTGAGAGTTTTCAGACGGATGTTAAAGGGCGACGGTTACACAGAGAGCTGATGAGAGATAATACTGAATATCAGGTGAGAGTTTATCTAAATTGTCGTATCAGAGCAGAGAACGAGTGTCAGGTTGGAAGTGTGAGTCACTCTGGGAGGTCGACTGGTCCTGCAGCTCCTCGATGACAGAGGCGTTGTGTTTGTGGAGCCGGGCTGCCCCAGAACCTCCGAACACAGGAGGAAACACAAAACACACCGCGGCTGGAAACCACAGCGGGCCGAGCCAAAACAGACGAGATGCTGCGTATTCAGAGCTGCTGGAGCGGACGAGGCTGAGCGCTGAATGTTAACTGAGGCTGAGCTCAGAGACGGACAGAGAGAAACTGTCAAACTGTGTCATCATGATGTTCATCTGGTGTTCTGTCTGCAGTTTCCTCATCTTTATCATCTTATCTGCCTTTGACTTTTACTTCCTGTTTGCTGTGTGTCTTGTCTGACACTTGCTGACACAGACAGGACAGCTCTCGCACTGGATAGTCATGAAGGTTTGTTCAGACATGGAACCACCGTTCATCCAACCTGAGCCGATCACAAGACCCTTAATCTGTCAGTTCACACCTGGTATTAATATGCTATATGCTAATAAACCCGTCCATCACTGAGAGAAACAGACTCCATATTTCTACCCAAAGACAGAAAGAAGTTCATGTAGAACATTTGCTGAATGAACAAGAAGGTCCAAATAATGCAGAATGAGTCAGAGACAGAGTTTCACAGAGTTTATAAAGTGTCTCCAACTCAACAACTCACTAAACTGACACATTTGTTAAGGGAGTCTGGGGACTTTCTCCACGGGGACAAAGAAGTCGCTTATATTGTTCCTGTTTAGTGTCTTTGTAACATGTGACAAACTGACACTCTTTACAAGGAAACAAACAACCTCATGTTCTTTCATTCAATGCTGAATTACGAGAAGGAGACAATGATTTGGAATTTCACAAAGTTTCACAAAGTTTCTCCTCATGAAACGACTCTTAAAATCACTACATTTGTTAATGGAGTCTGGTGATGTTGTGGTGACAGGTTCAATGTTGGATCAGTTTAAACACTTAAGAAACATTTTGAAATATGACTTTTACTTGTAACTAAGTATTTTCACGCAGCAGTATCGTTGTATGTTTGAAATAAAAGCAGCACGACTGCACTGACAATTTAGCATCACCAGTAAAACAAAAGTTTAATTATACATAAAGGTTCATTTCAGAGAGTTAAACTGTGGAGGAGGTCCAGGAAGGTATTATTTAGATGAATGATCACACAACAATATTTAGTATTTTGTCATCGCATGCAAAAAGATCAATAAATTATCTTTTTCGTGAGTTACAACTTCGTCATGCTCCGAGCTGTTTTTCAGATGCTGGACGCTGTGATGAGCATTCTTACCCTTTTACTGACACTTTATATTACAAATGCATTTTCAATAGTCTGCTGCCTTAACAATTGATTACTGATTAATAATTAATAATGTATGAAATATGTGAGATCTATGTTTGCTGTAAAATCAGACTGGCTGCATTAGGAGTTAAAATAACTGATATATTAAACATAAAGTTACGCAAGTTATGAACCAAATAAACAAAATATTGACCTCACAAAACGTAACAATATCTTTTTATACAAAATTACAACTGTTTTATTAAATACATTTTCTCACACCAGTATTTTGTGTTTTATTTGGATATATTTGATAAACAAGCATCTGTAATCCATTAGTGTAAAATACTCTTTGACTCTTATCGTCGATTTATAATCAGTCAAATTCTTGACAGCGATTAATCAATTAATCACTAACGTCCCTCCTTTATAGGCTAAATGATCAATAGATTAATTGTTAAAATTATCAGTAGATTCATGAACAACACAAATAATTACGAGTTCTATCAGTGTAGTGATATAATGATACAGATATAACTAACTAACTGTCTGAGACTATAAACTGGTTTAAGCTACATGATGAACGCAGGACTTTTACTTGTAATAAAATATTTTTAGGATCGTTTCAGCCTCGCGTCACTTTTTACAGAAGAGACACAAAGAAACAAAATGTGCTTCTGACTGACTGAAATCAGCAGGAGATAAATTAAATAATATAATGTCAGTGGGATGGAGGTGATGGAGCACATCCTCACTGACTCACTGTATAATGACTATCATCACACCTGAGAACACCTGAGACGCTGCAGAGACGCTGCAGAGAAGCTCGGCTATAATAAAACATTATGTCACATTTACTCAGAGTAAAAAATCAAAGTAACTCAGATGTGATGGAGTAAAAACACCCTCTCCTCCTCTGAGCTGTGGAGGAGAACAGGGGGAGAGGATGGGTGTAGCTGCAGATGGCAGGACGCGAGTGAGTGTAATCGGATACTATTACTGCTACTGGACTCGGTGCTGGTTCTGGTTCTGGTTCTGGTTCCAAATACCGCAGGTGCTGGAAATACTCTGATTACTCCAGTGGTACCAGCGGGACGGATACAACGACCATCAGTGATGACATCACAGCGCGTCCTCTCACACATTCACAGGTGCACACAGCGGACACAGTCTTACCTTCGTCTCACCTGCAGTCTTCAATCAGGTCCGCTGGTGGGCGGCAGCGACCGTCCGTGTGTCCGGTGTCGGTCCGTCTGTTGGTCCGCCGGAGCAGAACTGCTGCTGCCGCTGGGAGAGCCGCTGCGACAAGTCCGCACCGCGTAACACAGATCATACCGGAAGTGACAGGAAGTGGCCTTCAAAGTAAAACATAAAAAGGCTGGCGTGAACAGTCAGTCGGTCACCTGACGGACTGCATCTGAACAGGAGGAGCAGCTGGACCCGAGGACAGTCCATCAGAACTCCGATCACACTGTCTGAACCTGGAACTGCTAATGAACCATAACTCGTGATTCTGATACTACACAGTCTGTATCCGTTCCGTTTAGCTGAACCGGAAGTGACCGCCATATTGTTTTTGTACAGTGAGAACGAAGGCTGAAAAAACTGATTCAAATGTTTTCAGAAACATATTTTTAGTGACTAACATCGTATTGTTTTGTTTCCTGTTTCCTAACTGAATCAGTATCTCATGTGTTTACTTTCTAAAGCTCTGAGTATCTAGAGGATATTTTTTTAGTAGTATGTTATTGATATTTATTAATGCAATAATTAAAGGTTATTTAACGGATATATGTGTTTGAATTTAGTTTTTTTTTAATATATGTATTTCTGTATAATTTTCCTTCTGCATTGGTCAAAGATAATACATAGCCTACAAACTTAGAAAATACATTGAAAGATTTAAAGAATACAAATGAAAATGAGTAAATAAAGAAATTAAATAGGGAAAATAAATAAATATATTGGAAAATTAAAACAAAGGTAAATAAACAGAGGAGACTTAAAACAGCAACATCACTTTGTCACAACATTAATTTATGCATTTATTTATTTGTATTATTAAGTAATATTTTTGTTGCATTTAAAGACATTTACTTTTTATTGACAGATTTTATATTTACTTTTTGATTTTGGCAGCTTTGTCCGCAGTATAGAGTTGTTCTGAGGTGGAACACTACACTGTACAAACAGCAGCATCAGTTTATTGGGTCTTATTTTCTTAAAACACACACAAAAAAACATCTTTAAAAAATTATTCTCAAATCACTTTTATTGTTATGGATTAAAATGCAGCGACACGCTGTTTGTACTGGATGCTGTAGAGAAATGACGAAGGACATAAAACAAATTTCTTTATCTCAGTTTCAACCTGGACTGAAACATCCTGCGAGTCCACAGAGCTCTGAGCAGCAGAAGCTCTGAGCAGCAGAAGCTCTGAGCAGCAGAAGCTCTGAGCAGCAGAAGCTCTGAGGCGGGTGGAGTCACTGTCTGTTCCTCCTGATGACTTCCAGGTAAAAGCCTCTGGACAACAGCTGCGAACCAAACTGAAATATACGAGATGGATTAAACTCAAACTATCTTTCTGGCTCGACACGATGAGTGAGAAGATGCAGCTGTTTGTTCTGTGTGTGATTTGGGTGAACTTCCCCTTTAATCAGTCTGCGGCTAAGACATTAAACAGTGCAGCAGCGCCTCCCTGTGGATGAACAACCACACTACATCTGAGGACCATTCAAAGCATTCAAATCAAACACCCCATAATAAACACTCAGGAGGATGTAAACACAAAACCTGCAGAGTAGAAAGAGGCGAAGCGACAGTTTTAAAACCACATTCAGCAAATGAAACTAAACATCCGTCAGACAGCTGTCAAGACTCGTCTCTCCGTTTCTCTTTAACGGATTTGACTTTGTTGGGCCTTCCTACGTAAAACAGCAGAATCTCTGACAAAATCTGGTGAGTACAGCTGATAATATTTACTGTATTTCAACAACCATTAATACAAAACTGCAGCTTTGTTCCCACAACAGGTTCTGTTGTTTTTAGTGTCTGGCTTTAGCTGAAACCTCTGCTGACAAACAAATTAGTTCTTTTGTCAAAACAAGTCCATAGAACACTTTGAAACACTTCTCAATGTATTTGTAACAACTTGCACAAATGTGTTTCTTTGATGCATCACATTATCTTTATTACAACAACACACCAGTTTTACCAGTGATTGATATTATGTAATGTCGTCTCATGTGTTCTAATAATCTGCCTCCAACACTGTTGAATCATCAGAAAACAATGTTCTCAGAAACATGAAGCATTTTTTTTGTGTCTGACTGGTTTTATATATAAGAAGAGCTCCTTCCTGACAAAACTTTTGTAAACGAACAGTCATTTCATTTTCTCTATAAACAAAATAGAAAAAGAACATTTTATTGTGTCTGATTCATTATTTAGTTTGTTATTGACATCAACAGTTGTGTTTCTAATGATGACCAAATCATGTGATTAAGCTCAATCTGTTTTTCATTCTTGTGTATCACTGTAAGTAGAAACACTTGATATTTCCTTCATGCTTCATCCTGTCTAATGTAATAATGTTAACAAAGTCAGTCGAAGTCATGAATTCAAAACTTCATTTTCTGTAATGTACAAAAAGTGTTCTAGCATATTATTGGAGATAATTTTATGGAACAGTGTGAATGCTTTTCCTCATGTCAAACTGAATGGAAGCTCTTTGATGGTCATACCACAGCAGAGTTTACACTACAGTACTCTATCACAGAATGAGCCATAAGCTGTTGTAAGATGACTTTCCTGTCCAGAAATGAATGAATGAATGAATGAATAACTGCACAGGCTGATGCTGCGGCAGATTGAATGATGACGGAAGAAAAATTAAATCAAAACAGTACAAATACTCTGTCTGATGTCATGGATGAACTTTTCTGTTGGTTTTTAAGGTTTCTGAGCTGATGATACAACCCCAGATGAAACGAACTATAGTTGGTCTTCATGTACAAAACTCAGTGCAGCTTCCTTTAACTCACAACCTTTATCTTTAGAAACCGTCCATGTTCCCAACTATTTATCCAGATATTGTCAGTTTTACTCCATTACATTAATATGATGTCCAGAGTTTCTGCTCTGTGGATTCATGTTTTCACTGTGGTCTTTTAATATGCTGTTTTCAAAAATCACATGTGTGGACACAATAAGGGGAATAAAGCATTTTTGAAATAGTTTTTGTTTGACTTTGTATAATTGTTTTCCAGAAATGAATTCCATACAAGTAGAGATGCAAGAGTTTCAACTGACAGAGACAATCTAATCAGTTTGCCCTTGTTAGTGTTAGTTAGTCAGTTGGTGTCCGACCGATAGGGATTTTTGCCCGATAATGATATTAGAGGGGGTGCAATCACAGATAGCTGATATATTGAGTTTTTGAGCTGGAATGAAAACAGGCCTTGGATTGTACATAGATTTTGCACTGATATGATTATACAATAGTACAGCCACAGTGACAGTAGTACAGACACATGCTTCTTAAACCAATGTCTTTATTCAAGACTTTTAACATTCAACAGACTTTTAAATGACATTTAACATTTTAACTTGTTCAGTCAAGCTGAGAAAAAGTGCAGATTGGCGCACAAACAAAAATAAAATAAATGATGTAGCAGAACTTTCAATAAATAAATAAAAACAGATGACTGGTCAGGTGGTCGGGAGGTTTCGTGGTGTAGAGACTTCACTCAAAGTCTCTGGCTGAGCTCAGCGCGTCCCACTGGACACAATAAATCAGTATAGCAACACATAGCAGCTTTTGTCATTGTCACACTTGTTTTTCTATCAGCGCAACACTTCACCGATACGATAGAGCCCCCGATAGAAATCGGGCCATTCTATCGGGCCCCAACATACCGGTGGCCGATAATCGGCCAGTCACTATCCGCAGTATAAGAAGGGAGACATAGCACTACCTGGACCAGCGACAACATTAGTATCCATAATATTACACTGTGGAAGAGACACTTCATAATTAACACTGTAACTTTAATCAAACTGTATTACTTGGTCTTGTTTTGACCTAAAGGAGAGAGAAACAATGCAGGCTGTTAGTGTTTGTGTGTTTAGCAAAAGTGTGAATTATAAAATGTAATTTTCCACTAATGGTTGAAACAGCACAGGTTCTATCCAGTATTTAGATAAATATATGAGAAATGTGCTCTGTAGATCACGTGGAGGCTGGTAGAGTTTAAACAGCAGTTTCCTAATCTGGCCACAAGATGTTGCTGTTAAAGAGACGACCGTGACTGATATAAGTGATGGTGGATAATCTGGAGGATTGCATGGTGGACAGTGCTGTGAAACTGTTGTTTAAATTAGTGTGCACATATTAAGATATCAGTCAAAATGTGCACATAAATAGACTTCTGAACAAAAGTTATCTGGTTATTTTTAACTGGTGCTTTGAATGTGAAGCAGCTGTCGTGACAATGTTGTGGAATTTAAGCCATTTAAAACAGTTTGATTAAATAGCAAGTTAATGTTGGTCGGTAACAAAGTAGCACATGTGTTTATTTCGTTTTAATAATTACAAATACTGCTTTCATCAACTTTGATGAGAAAATATAGCAGGAGCTGTAGCCCACTGAGAAGTGATGAATGTTATTTTGTGTATTCGGCTGAAATCTTTTGTGCTGTTGTGTGTTGGAGCGGTACCGACTCTGATACAAGACAGAATAAAAATGTCATGAAGTAAAAACTCTCCCGTAACCACAGACTGCCCTTAAAGCCTTCAGTGTGCTGTATGAGATTAGATCTTGCACCAAAATATGTCAGTAATCAAGTCGAACCTGAAAAGCAACAAAAGTTCACCAGCAGAGCAGAAAGAGGCAGAACACTGGAAAAGCACAACAGCTTTAGAACAATATTCAGTAAATGAAACTAAACATTTGGGAGAGAAACAGCCGTCGAGACTCGTCTCTCCGTTTCGGAAGGAAAACTTAGGTTGACTCACTCGGGTCTTTCTCAGCAACACAGCAGAACCTCTGACAAAATCTGGTGAGTACACGACAAATTTCAACATTTTGTCTGAACTACAAAACAGGTCAAAATCAAACCACGGTGACTGAACTGAAATAAAGATAAGATAAAGTTAGACAGGACACAGTCGCAGCTAACTTTAGCTGAAGCTAATTTACCCACTTTGACTGATCTGTCTCCTGATATTAAAACATCATGCTTGATACCGGATAGTAACTGAGGTTGTTATACCACACACCTTTACTATAATGCACAGCAGCTCAGTCCAACCATAACAAAGACAAACACAGATAAATTAGTCTGCTAAAGTCTAACTAGCCTGGGTCAGAGCACTGTGTCATTTTATCTGACAGTGTATTTTATGGCCTCCAAAAGGCATAAAATGGCTGTTTTACAACCTATATAGCTGTTAAACACTTAAATAAGTAGCTCTGAACGTATAATCCTGTCCTTTCAACTTTACTGTTTCTGCTCTGTGTCTTTGTACATCTGATAACATTCACTGCGCTTCAGAAACCGGTACCACCTGTAACAAAAAAAATGGGAACTGTACTCAGACAGGAAGTTCCACTCAGAGGTGTATCCAGGACACATTTTTACCTATCAGAGCTCATCATGATTCTCCTTATATTTCACTAGTAATGGTTCATTGAGCACTTAATCAAGAGATTTCTAATTAAAGTTTTTTTTTCCTCACTTTCCATGTTCAGACTGTCAACATGTCTGCTGCCAGCTGTCTGCTGACTGAAGATCAGTTTCTGTGCTCCATCTGTCTGGATGTGTTCACTGATCCAGTCACCATACCATGTGGACACAACTTCTGTAAATCCTGCATCACTGAACACTGGAGCGTTAATGTCCTGTGTCAGTGTCCAAACTGTAAAGAGGTTTTCTACACGAGACCGAAGCTGCAGGTCAACACGTTCATCTCTGAGATGGCTGCTCAGTTCAGACAGTCAGCTCAACAGAAAGCCAGCAGCAGCAGCTCAGAGCAACAAGTTTCCAAACCAGGAGAAGTTCCCTGTGACGTCTGCACTGGAACCAAACTGAAGGCCCTGAAGTCCTGCCTGGTGTGTCTGGAATCCTACTGTGAGACTCACCTGGAGCCTCATCTGACAAAGTCAGGCCTGAAAAGACATCAGCTGATCGACCCTGTGGAGAACCTGGAAGACAGGATGTGTACGAAGCATGATAAACTGCTGGAGCTGTTCTGTAAGACCGACCAGATGTGTGTCTGCATGCTCTGCACTGTTTTAGACCACAAGATACATGATGTTGTTCCTCTGAAAGAAGAATATGAAGGAAAGAAGGCCGAGCTGGGGAAGAGAGACGCTGAAATTCAGCAGATGATCCAGAAGAGACGACTGAAGATTGAGGAGATGAAGCGCTCAGTGCAGCTCAGTAAGAAAGATGCAGACAGAGAGATAGCAGCTGGTGTTCAGGTCTTCAGAGCTCTGAAGGAGTCTGTTGAGAGAAGCCAGGCCGAGCTCATGGACACCATCAAAGAGAAGCAGAGAGAGACAGAGAAACAGGCTGAAGGCTTCATCAAAGAGCTGGAACAGGAAATCTCTGAGCTGGAGAAGAGGAGCTCTGAGGTGGAGCAGCTCTCACAGTCTGAAGACCACCTCCACCTCCTCCAAAGCTTCCCATCACTGAACACTGCTCCACCCACCAAGGACTGGACAGGAGTCAGCGTCCGTCCACCTTCATATGAGGGAACTGTGGTGAGAGCTGTGAATCAGCTGGAGGAGACGCTCAGTAAACAGATGAAGAAGGTCGAGCTGAAGAGGGTCCAGCAGTATGCAGTGGATGTGACACTCGATCCTGATACAGCACAACCCAACCTCATCCTGTCTGATGGTGGGAAACAAGTTAAACATGGTGATGTAAAGAAGGATCTCCCAGACAACCCAGAGAGATTTGATAAATGTGCCTCTGTCTTGGCAAAGCAGAGTTTCTCTTCAGGAAGATTTTATTATGAGGTTCAAGTTAAAGACAAGACTGAGTGGGATTTAGGAGTGGCCAGAGAGTCGATCAACAGGAAGGGAAACATCAAATTTTCTCCTCAGGATGGTTACTGGACGATATGGTTGAGGAATAAAAATGAGTACAAAGCTCATGCTGGCCCTCCAGTCCGTCTCTCTCTGAAGCATCAGCCTGAGAAGGTGGGGGTGTTTGTGGATTATGAGGGGGGTCTGGTGTCCTTTTATGACGTTGATGCTGCAGTTCTTATCTACTCCTTTACTGGCTGCTGCTTCACTCAGAAACTCTACCCATACTTCAGTCCAAGTATTAATAATGGTGGTAAAAACTCTGCTCCTCTGATCATCTCTCCTGTCAGTCACACTGAGTAGAACAAACATTTGATTTTCTACAGAAAGATTCACATCATTTAATGTAATAAATATACATTTATTGGTGATGTATGATATATACATTGTTGTTTTCAGATTCTGATCATAGTGTTTTATACGTTTTAAGTGTTTTTCTTTGATGTTTCACGTTTATAAGCACAACAACTCACCAGTCTTACCACATTGATTCATATTATCCAGTGTAGTCTCATTTATTCTAACAACTGCGTTACCTGCTTTTACGACTGCTAAATCATCAGAAAACAATGAACTCAAATATTTGAAACTTGTGTGGGTTGAATTTAATCATTTCTTTGTCCGATCATTGTAAATATAAAAAGAGCTGCATCCTGGCAAAACTGTTAGAAATGAGCAAAAAGTAACATGATTTTGTTTTTTCCTCATTAATAAAATGAAATAAAAAAACATTTTCAGGTGTCTGATTCATTATTTAGTTTGTTATTAATAATAGCCGATGTCTCTAATGACGACCAAATCATGTGACTAAAAACACTATCAGCTGTTCTCAGACTGACTTGAGCTGACAAGCTCCAGTCCTCCATCACATCTGAGACAGCTGGTAGTGTGAGATTATGTTGTGTTATTGTGTAAGGTTTGAACAGCTGATATATGTATAATGTCCATTACTTGTATTTGTGTTTGGCAGGAGTAAATGGAACTCAACTTTTCTGACAGTTAGCACCCAATGAGAAAAAATAATCCCAGCGGAGAGCCAGCTGCTTCCCGTGGGAGATCACACGAGAAAGGCGTAAAATGGAGAAAGGACCATGCAGAACACCAGTGATAAAGAGATCTGCCAAGGCCAGGGGGATCTCCAGGTGACCAGCCAGAATGAGCTGGCTCAGCAGACCCACAGTAGCCCACAGGAAGCGGGCATGGTAGCCGATACAAGTTGAAGGACACAAAGCCAAGTCCAGTCGACGGCGCGGAATAGCCCAGCAGTCTGCCGATCATCCCTGACTTTGAGAGGCAGGCGACTCAAGACAACATGGAGACGACATGGCTGACAGACAACAGCCACATGAAGGACCAAGCTTCTGACTGGGTCAAGGAAGCCGGAGTAACAGGAGCAACCCACAAGCTCCCCTGCAGTGTAATCCTGAGGGGACATGGAGTCAGCACCTGGGAATCAGTAGTCATCCACTATCTCAAGGGGTGTAACCCGAGCAAGGACTCCCCTTACTGAGAGGTGGAACAAGCATATGCACAGGATGAGATCTACTGCTCCTGGGAGACCAGGAGGTGGTAATTCTCAGGAATTATGTGCTTCCAAAGAAAAAAGATAGAGTTGTGACTGAACATGGCCCTAAACGTGACGCATCACAAAGCCCATGTGAGGGAAAAGCAGAGGATCAGTCTGCATAGATGTGGCTGGCCCACCAGGGCCAGTAGAGTTCAAAGGTATGGACGACAGACATGTAAAAATCATGGATGCCTACGTCTATGGAATATGACTTTTGAGTCATTGAGGCATTTGAGTGATGGAAGGTTTGTGGCAGTCAGTCATCAGCTGCCAGCGCTGAGGCCTTTGTCTTTGTTGCCTGCCCTGAAGAAGTCCACTGCCAACACAGCCACCCAGACAGACTGGGTGAGCTGGTATTGGGAAGGAGCAACAGGAAACATTGTCAAGGAAGGACCCTCATCACCAAGCGATGGGGGAGCTGCTACGGAGAGTCAAGTCAGTGGTGCAATTACAGCCATAGCATCTCAACTTGATCAAGTGGTGATGGAAACAACCACCACCGCACCTGGGCCATCTCCAACACAGCACACCCCCTGCAGGAATGAGCCCTTCATCATCGTTGCACTGGCCCTGTCACCGATATCATCCGCCAACTCAGAAGGTGAGGCAGATGATTGCATTTATGTTCATGTACACTGTAACGAAGGTTAGGAATGATTGGCAATAACAACAACATTTAATCAATTCAGTTATGATTATGTCTCTTCACTGAGCTGACATGCATAGAAACCCCATGTTGAGGGTAGACACTGAGCTAGACACAGCTCAGACAGTTTGATAGAAGTTATTAAGTTAAATTAGTTATAAATTGAATATGCTGAAGTTGAATAATCTCTAAGCACTAAAAGGCAAGACATTAGTGTGTTTACTGTAGGCCTTTTGGATGTTGACTTGCTGTCGGGATGAATGTGGTAGCCTAGGGCTGGGTATCTGAGAAGCCCTGCATACTTTGTTTTGAACCCTTTACTTTCCCCCTATTGGGGGACCTTGGGGTTTTTAACCCTAACCCTAACCCCCACTCCCTCTGAAGAAGCAGCTTGGCTGCGAAACGTAAGGGTCTACAGGCTGAACTGGGCCCAACCTAGCAGCCTTTTTCTAGATAATTTGGTTTTAATCTCTCTTGCAGACCTATACAGGCTGCTTGAGATTGTTTTTGATGCACTTGTTTAAAAATAAAGATTACATTTTAACAGTAGAATGTCATTGTGAGGACCCAGCCACCTTGGGCCTACTAGCCACCACCACCACCAGAGCCTGGAAGAGACTTTTGTTTGAACACCTTCTAGTGCACAGATGGATTAGCACTTTTGGATTGTGGAACTAAAAAACACAACAGCCACTAACCTTGAACATTGGAAGTACTATATCCACATCCATCCAGGTCCAGCATCCAGATGGCAGGCTGCAGCAGAAGCTACGGAGGCCCAGGATTGCAGCCTACAGAGCCCTCAGGCTTTGGCTACAGGTAGGCCTCACAACTGACAATGGCTTTCTCTTACAGGTCGAAGGCGGCCCAGTTCAGCCTCGCAGCGGGAGGTGATGCCCGTGCACAGAACACATCTAGACATCGGACATCTCACACACCCTTTCTCCTCTCCCACCCCCCCAGTGAGGACACTAGACGGTTAGCTAAAAGCTACTTTAAGCTTATCCAAGCCATCCACCATAATAACATCATTGATAATGCTATAGCTACTCACACCCCACCGAAAGGTATGGCTAAACACACAGCCAGACTGACAGCTCTTATTAAGCCCTGCTCACCCACAGATGCAGTCAGACAGGCCCTAGCTGCCAACACACAGTCATGGCTAACTAGCACGGTAAAAATCCTGGAGGAACATTACCTCTATACTAGCATGTCCCTCAGCACCCTCCCCTTCGATAGTGTGGCCTTCCCCATAGAAGGGAACTGGACCAAAGAATGCTTTAAAGGCAGGCTGCACCACACTGCTGTGGGGGAGGCCGAAGCCCTTTTGCTATGCGGATCTGAGCATTCCAATGACTCCACAACAGCCACCCCCCCGAGGTCTCTGGTGGATGCCACCCCCCCGGGATTGCACCTGGGGGACAGACAGGAGCCTCTGCCTGAATTTTCAGCGCATCATGTGGCTGCCTCTGCCCCCCAGGCTGACACCCACCTCTCCTCCTCTCCCACTCATTCGCCCCCCGCCCACAATCTTCCCCTACCCACCCCTCTTTTTCTCCACCCTCTCCCTCTCCTGTTAGACAGAGCCAAAAAAGGACAGTCCGCAAATGGACTAGTCCAACATCACCGGTAACATCATCGATTGACGTTTCTGTCCATCCACAACCTAGTTACTCATCAAATTCATCTGATGCCACTGTCTCTGACGGTGGCCCCTCTACTTCTGCAGCCTCTGACCTCCATCTTACCTCCGCAGGGTGCGTGGCGAGACCGGGGACTGGCATGAAAGTCCAACCAGTACAAACAGTGGGCTCACAGACACAGCAGCAGGTGGTAGGGGATAAAATGATGAGACAGAGTTACAACAAGCATAACAATGCTAACCTCTTGGTGAATATAACCTCCTCTGACCCTACCACTAAAAGTCCAACATCACCGGTAACATCATCGATTGACGTTTCTGTCCATCCACAACCTAGTTACTCATCAAATTCATCTGATGCCACTGTCTCTGACGGTGGCCCCTCTACTTCTGCAGCCTCTGACCTCCATCTTACCTCCGCAGGGTGCGTGGCGAGACCGGGGACTGGCATGAAAGTCCAACCAGTACAAACAGTGGGCTCACAGACACAGCAGCAGGTGGTAGGGGATAAAATGATGAGACAGAGTTACAACAAGCATAACAATGCTAACCTCTTGGTGAATATAACCTCCTCTGACCCTACCACTAAAAGCAATTCTGTTGAGCCCCTGCCCCGAACCTCCCCGGTCCCTCTGCGCACCCACGGTGAGCTGCAGGCTGTGGGAGTGAGGTCCAAAGAACCTACAAAACAGGCTGAGCCAACACCTCACCCCACCAACCACAGGCCAGGAAAAAGTCACCTACTAACAAACTGGCACCTTAAAGGTGCTAAACCTAACCTGCTTTTAGGAGCCTCAAACCCACAGGTGAACAAACCAAGATGCCATGGATGGGGGACCAACGCGAACGACGGGAGAGGTCACAATCCAGAAAAAATGAGGACTTAGGTGCCGTCAGGCCCTAAAAGAGCCTGACATATGAGTAAAGTTTGTTTGTGATCATCATCTTGCCTTATTGCAATAAAGTCTTCAATCTACAACATTTTTTTATCTGTGCGTCTGCCTCTAGTGTTATGCATTGTTCCACCACAAAAAAACAAAAGAAAATTGGCAAATACTCTCCTGGCAAACATCCCCTCACTCACAGTGCCAACATTTTATCATCTTTGTTACTCATCACAATTTACCCACAGAACAACCGGTGTGCATTCACCCGCAAGTATCTTAAACATCATCTTATTTCAAAACACATTCATGAACCATAATTAGCCATAAACAATGACAACAACAGAATACCTTAAGTCCTTGTGCCACAGTCCACAGGGAGCGCTACACTGCCCCCACCCAGCTGGATTAGCTGTCCTCAGCAAGCCATTTATCAACAACAAAGTCCTGAAGGTGCTGTGGAAACCGGCACTGCCGACGTGTGGTAAGCCGCGAGCCACCTCCAGTAGCCTGTGGGGGACTGGGTGGTAAAACTGGCAGTCCCCCCTCCTCAGAATGCTCTGTGGTCCCAGCCAGGTCCCAGCCAGTCCCTGTGAAAAACCACCACCTGACCCCTCCGCAGCAACTGCACCCGATACACAACATCGGACAGCTTCTTCGGGACAGTGCAGGGCCCCTCCCAGTGACTGTCTAGCTTGGGGGAACATCCCTTTTTCCGCACTGGGTTGTAGACCCACACGAGAGCACCAGCCACAAAGTCCTCCCCTTTAGTGTGGAGATCATAGGCCCGTTTCTGCTGCACCCCGGCCTCCGCCAATAACTGCCTGGCAAGTTCATGTACCACTCTCAGTCACTCACAGAGGTGGTAGTAATAGTCCAGCCCCGGTTCTCCTCTCACTTCCTGTTCCGGTGGGGGCCCAAACACCAGGTCCACTGGGGTTCGCAGTTCACGCCCAAATATCAAGACTTGATTGATTCCTGATATGACGGTCACTTGGAATAGCAAGCTGCATGACCACGGTCCGGTTGACTCGCTCCACCAAGCCATCACTCTGGGGGTGCAGGGGGGTAGTCCGAGTCTTCTTCACCCCTAGGCGACGGCACACCTCCTGAAAGACACTGGCCTCAAAGTTCCGCCCATGGTCGCTATGCAGCTCCTCAGGAACTCCAAACCGGCAAAACATCTCGTCGACTAGTTTCTCTGCAGTGGTGGTGGCACTCTGGTCGGGGACCACGTACGCCTCTGGCCATTTAGTAAAATAGTCCATGGCCACAAGGACGTAACGGTTCCCCCGGTCGGTCGTGGGAAATGGGTCCACGATGTCCACGCCCATCCTCTCGAATGGTGCCCCCACCCGATACTGCTGCAAAGGGGCGTGTGACCGCCTCATGGGGCCCTTTATGGCGGTGCAGGCATCACAAGGGTGGACAAACTGCTCTACATCATGATGGCAGACTGGCCAATAGAATCGCCCCCTCAGCCGGCGTAGGGTCTTGGCTACACCGAAATGTACTGACCCCACTGAGCCATGGACCAGCTTGAGGATGTGGCTCCTCAGGCTGCGAGGAACCAGAAGCTGCAGAACCTCACGTTGGCCTGCCGGAGATTCCCAGTGACAGTGTAGGAGGCCGTCCTGGGCTATGATGCAGGGCCACTGGGAATACAGTGCCTTGGCCTCCGGGTCTAGCGCCGATACTGCTGCCCACTCTGGTCCTTGCCCGGCCTCCATCCAGGCATGAACCTTGGAGAGGACAGGATCTCGCTGCTGGTCCCTCTGGAGCTGCTGGGGATCGATGGTCTCACAGTCACCGTTGTCGGACGCCCCCGCAATTTGTGAAGCAGCCATCCTGGGGACTGGTTTGCAGAACCCACACCTCTCCCCCTCATATGGCCGCCGGGACAGAGCGTCTGCGTTGTTGTGGAGTCTGCCAGCCCGGTGCCTGATGTCAAAGTCGTAGTCCTGGAGGATCTCCAAACACCTGGCCAGCTGGCCCTCTGGCTCCTTGAAGTTTAGTAGCCGGGTGAGCAAAGCTTGATCAGTCCACAGGATGAACCTCTGCCCATACAGGTATGGTCGGAAGTGGCGAAGGCCCAGGGCTACAGCCAGCAGCTCTCGTCGAGTGACACAGTAGTTCTTCTCTGGTTTGCCGAGTGTGTGGTAAAGTAGGAGATGACCTGTTCACCGTGCTCCCCCTCCTGGGACAGCACAGCACCCACACCCGAATTGCTGGCATCTGTGTCGACAATGAAGATCCTCTCTGGGTCTGGGAAAGCCAGCACTGGAGCTTCCATCAAAGCAGAGCGAAGTTGGGAGAACACTGTAGCACAGTCTTTGCTCCACTGCAAATCCCAGCCTTTCTGAGTCAGTTGATGCAGGGGGGCAGTGATGGTGGCAAAGCCTTTGATGAACCTCCTGTAGTGCGATGCTAGGCCCAGAAAGCTGCGAAGCTCTGCGACGTTATTTGGAGCTGGCCACTCTCGAACTGCAGCCACTTTGGTCGGGTCAGTGGCGACACCTTCTCCACTGATGACATGGCCCAAGAAGGAGACCTTCCGGCGGAATAAGTGGCATGTCTTGGGGTTGAGATGTAGTCTAGCTCGGCGGATGGCTTGGAGGACATCATGGAAGCTCTGTAGCGCCCCCTGGAAGTCTGCAGCATGGACTAGGAGGTCATCGAGGTACACCACACAGCGCTTTCAGGGTAATGTCACCCAGGACTCTCTCCATTAAGCGTTTGAAGGTCGCAGGGGCGTTGCACAGTCCGAATGTCATCACCTTAATCTGCCACAGCCCCTGGCCAATCGAGAAAGCTGTTTTAGGGCGGGACTCTGGTGTCAGGTCCACTTGCCAATAACCACTGTGTGAATCGAGGGAGCTGAACCAGGAGGAGCCAGCAATGTAATCCAGGGCATCATCAATTCGTGGCAGAGGATAAGAGTCCTTGCACGTGACATCATTTAAGCGCCTGTAGTCCACACAAAACCACCAGGTGCTGTCTTTCTTATGTACCAGGACTGGTACCTGGTCGTGAAGAACCAGATTGGTGTGGGTGCAGTCCTCATCCCTGACAGCAAAAACGTCACTGAAGGTCTGCAGTCCTTAAGCTGATGCTGCTGCTCTCTGTTCAAATCCTGACAACTCCTCTTGAAGAGGTTGTCGATAGCCCCCTTGACCTCTGTGGTCTGCGACTGGGTGGTAAAAGGGTGGTTTGCTGACACTGGAGGCCCCGGTGGTGCAGTCCTCTCCACTGAAGCAGTCCTCATTGGTGGCTCAGATGCTTGGGTTGGGGTGTCACAGTCACAGGACTCATGAAGGACCATGGTTTCAGTGCCCAGGGCGAGTGTTGCCCTGGACACATCCACCACAGCCCCCCACTTGTCCAGGAGGTCAAGGCCGATGATGCAGGGATCCTGGATGTTAGCCAACCAGAACTGGTGCTGTCTCTGCTGGCCGCCCACCATCACTCGAAGTGATCTGGTTCCTATCATCTTGGCACGGTCACCGGTGACAGTAGTGGTGCACTGCATTGTGGGGGTCCACCCCCGGGGCAGTGATCTACTGGAGTTCGGCAGGATACTTGGGCGGACCAGAGAGATAGTGGACCCGGTGTCCACCAGGGCTCGGCAGGGGACTCCTTCGAGGGCACAGTCCAGATATAATCCATGCGACCGACCCAGGCGTCCAACTCGTGGTGAAAAGGAGTTGGGGGTAGAAAAAACTCTAGTGGCCAACAGTTCCCCCGCACTGCCGCCCCGGTCTAGTTTGACGACCCCGCCGATAACTGGTTCCTTGGTGTTGGAGCCGATCTGTTTCAGGCGATGTGGCCAGGAACCCTGCACCTGTAGCAGCATTCGTCAAGCCTCCTCTGGCGGCGCTGCCGTGGAGAGGGGGTGACTTGACGCACTACTTCTTCCTCGTCGCTGTTCTTGCAGGTGGTCTGGCTCACTCTGAACGCATCACTGCGTCGATGTCCTTCGGGGAATATGATGTGCTCCACTCGCTCAGCCTCTTCTAGAGCCGCTGTCAGAGTGCTGGGGGCATGCAGTTGTAGATGTTCGAACGTCTGAAGGCCTCTGATAAAGGCCTGGACGGTAAGCTCCTCCCGTACAGCCTCACCAAAGTTAGGGTGTCCAGGCCGTGCATAGGTGCGTAGGTCTGCAGCATAGGCGCCCAGGCTTTCACCAGCTCCCCTCCTGCGTTTGGAGAGTAGGTCTCTGGCGTTGTCGGCATGGGTGTGGCGTTCAAATCGACATTGAATTGCTGTCTTAAGCACCATCCAGTCTCCTAGCTCTTCTGGTCTGAGGTCAGTGAGCAGCTGTAAAGACTTTCCCTCCAAGGAGAGAGCAACGTGACCGGCAAATTTTTCCACTGTCCAGGTGTTAATTTGTGCTGCTAGCTGAACCTGAATCAGATAGGTGTCTGCTGGCTCTTCCCCATTGTAGCGCGGCAGTTTCAGCGCCGCTCGCCGGGGATTCTCAATCATCTCCGCCGTCCTAACTGCTTTGGCGACGCCAGCAGAAGTAGTCCCGGCGATACCTGCTGGGGGCGGGGCAACTCTGGCCTCGTCGCAGCTCCAGCGATCGTGTCCCATAACTCTTCACTCTGCCAGTCTCTCTTATCAGTCCATTCTCTTCCATCTGGGAGATTAGGGCATCAATATCATTCCAGGAAGTCATCATTATTAATCCCACTTCTGACACCAATGTGATGGATTAACAATGAGAAGAAGGCAGCATCTAGTTTATCAAGCTCTGATGAGAGTTCAGCTGTTTATTTAACACACACAGTGGAATATCTTAACAGACAGAGGGTCTCTCCTGGCAAACATCCCCTCACTCATGGTGCCAACATTTTATCATCTCTGTTACTCATCACTATTTACCCACAGAACAACTGGTGTGCATTCACCTGCAAGTATCTTAAACATCATTTTATTCCAAAACACATTCATGAACCATAATTAGCCATAAACAATGACAACAACAGAATACCCACAAGTCCTTGTGCTACAGTCCACACGGAGCGCTACAATATTTTATTTTATCTATTTTATTGTCTATTTTAATATTTTATTTATATATTTATCTCTTGTTTCCATTCATGCTGTATTTCTATTTCTACTTTGCACAGAGCCCCCCGCAAGACACACATTGTTCATAGGTTTTTAAAGCTCTGTCCAGCTTGCAGTGGTTAAAATCTCCAATGATATAGTTAAAGTTAAAGCTGTGGACATTGATTTTATGTCTCTCTGATGGAAGTAAAATGTTAGGTCTAAATGTGCACATTTAGACCTAACTTTTAATGATTTTTTTATATTTTTTTATAAATACTTTTTTTTAAAATATCGTAAAGGTTCTTAAAGCTTACTCTAGTCTACCAGATGGGGGTAAACTCAGCATCTAACAAAACATAATTATTATTAATTATTAATCATATTTCTTTTCTGCTGAGAGATCATCCTAAATCCTACACACTGGACCTTTTCCCTGATTTTAAGATCATTTTATTAGTTTTTAAAGCTCTTAATGGCCTTGGGCCAACTTATTTATCAGATTTGCGTTTATCATATGAGCCCTCCAGGACCCTCAGGTCCTCTGGTCATGGCCTTTTAAGTATTCCAAAAGTGAGAACAAAAGCTCATGAAGAGGCTGCCTTTCAGTACCTCGGTCAAAGTTTGTGAAACAGCCTCCGAGGGGACCTGGGGGCACTGGAAAATGTAAATACTTTTAAGAGCAAATTTAAGACCTTCCTTTTTCAGCTGGCTTTTTGCTGAATTCTATTTTATTTATTGGTTCTTAGTCTGCATAAACCTAATTTGATCCTTTTTATCTACTCACTTACCACTCATCTATTTTTTTATTATGTATTATTATTATTATTATTATTATTATTATTATTATTATTATTATTATTATATCTTATTTTTATTTATTAATTTTATTGATTACATAGCAGTTTTAGACTATTAACCTCCTTTTAGTATTTTATCATTCTTAGTTTTGGTGTTTTATTATTTTATCTTACTTTGCCGCCTCTAGTGTCTCCCCAGTGAAATACATCAATGATAGTGTTTCCTTAGTTCCGCAATTCCTGTTGTTAGCGCCCGGTTTTATTTATTACCACTTATTTATTATTCAATCTATTATTTTCACTTGATTGACTGATTGATCAAGATGGCTTTGAACATATTTTAAAAATCACATTGAAGCGCACTTTCTGTATTTCCTCTGTGTAATGTGACAGGTTAGAAATCACTCCACAAAAGTCTCACAGAGAAAAGATGCTGAACAGTTTGGAAAGCAGCAGAAAAGTGAAATGACAGACTGAAGAGTGACCAAACTTTTATGTGCTTTATTTGTAACTGTATCTTCTCTTGGTTGCTGTGAACTTCCACTGCTGAGAAAAGACCAAGAAACACAAAAGTAAAAACTTGTGCCAGAGCTTTGTCAATGAATTTCACAGTGAGTCACTAAAACTGACAGAGCTTCGCTGACAAGATGAGCAACAGGAAGAAAAAACTGGAACGTCACACTTCCTGATATGAAATTGAAAGTCTGTCTGTGTGACAGCAGAGCTGCAGTCCAAACGAGTCTCTCTGTTTTCAGCTGAATCCATCAGATTTTTCTCAACACAACAGCAGAATATCTGCAAACCCTGGTGAGTACACTGACCTACACAGACCTGACTGGAGATTTGTTCAAACGGAGTTAAAATCAGAATCTGACACTTTAACACTTGTTCACAGGAAGTACCGAGCAGATTAAAACCAAACCACAGTGACTGAACTACAGCTAGTTAAAATTACACAGGGTCCAGTCACAGCTGGTTTTAGTTTAAACTGATTTATCGTCTTTCTCTGACCTGTTTCTGGTATCAACACAAAACCTGAGCTCTACTCAGACAGGAAGATTCACTCAGGATGTCGCAACAGACACCCGTCAGTGGCTGAGTGTAGTAGAGAGAAACAGTTTCAGTTTCCTGCAGCTTTCATCTTTTCTTCTGCATATTTAATGTGTCTGATTCTTTGCTGTCTGTTTCTTCATCCTCTCTCTCTGGACCTCCTCTTCCTCCTCCTCCTCCTCCTCCATGCTGACTCTCTGACTAAAAAGAGATTTTCTCTTGCTCTACTCTGACTGTTTCATGATGACGCTCCTTATGTTCCACTACGGTTAAGATTTGTTCAAGTAAATATTCAAATTAAATGTAATTACAGTTGTTGTTTTCTCACTTTTCCTCCTCAGACTGTCAACATGTCTGCTGCCAGCTGTCTGCTGACTGAAGATCAGTTTCTGTGCTCCATCTGTCTGGATGTGTTCACTGATCCAGTCACCACACCATGTGGACACAACTTCTGTAAAACCTGCATCACTAAACACTGGAGTGACAATGTCCCGTGTCAGTGTCCAAACTGTAAAGAAGTTTTCAACACCAGACCGAAGCTGCAGGTCAACACGTTGATCTCTGAGATGGCTGCTCAGTTCAGACAGTCAGCTCAACAGAAAGCCAGCAGCAGCAGCTCAGAGCAACAAGTTTCCAAACCAGGAGAAGTTCCCTGTGACGTCTGCACTGGAACCAAACTGAAGGCCCTGAAGTCCTGCCTGGTGTGTCTGGAATCCTACTGTGAGACTCACCTGGAGCCTCATCTGACAAAGTCAGGCCTGAAAAGACATCAGCTGATCGACCCTGTGGAGAACCTGGAAGACAGGATGTGTACGAAGCACGATAAACTGCTGGAGCTGTTCTGTAAGACTGACCAGATGTGTGTCTGCAT